>WURT03101427.1:0-12385 GCA_009936505.3 Holothuria glaberrima
CGACCTGGGAATCGAACCCGGGCCTCCCGCGTGAGAGGCGGATGCTCTACCACTAGACCAAACACGCGGACCAAACACACAACTACAGGGAGAGCTAACTTGCTAACAGATCTCAAATGAGAACCACTTGAAGTATGTTGTACCAGACTTTGTCTTATTGCTATAGATAAGGAGGTTCATGACATCACCGCCCCCACCCCCAACATCCAGCTGTTCAGTAACCATAATAGGACGACTAGACATAATCAAGGCACACACATAATTCTTCCCCACCTTTTTGTGAGAGGTGTTTAATATCAATCCTCAATGTACCCAAGAACTGCCCATGAATGAAATCTTCCACCAAACATATGTGCAGCACCTGATATTTGCCCTTTTAAAAATACTGTGGTCTAGCCAATGTTAATCTTCAGAACCTATAGTGTCTAAGGTGCACTTCGAAATCTAGGCAATTCCCCTTTCACACTGACCTGTGCATGATGACCATAACTTACAGGTGTTTGCACAGTATGAAGCAGAAGCATAAACACACATGTATTGTTAATTGTGCGTGCACACAAATGTATTAACTTGCACATGATTGCATAGATTCTTTTTGCCTTTGAGAAGGAATTAAAATTGTAGCTGAAACATACAATTGTCTTTTTTGTGAGAAATTGATTAAGGTATTTAAAACTCTTTTCAAGGGTTTCAGTGTCTTTTCTGTAATACAAAAACAGAGCCTTATGTTACTGTTTCCAAGTTGGGACACATGTACAATGTACGGTCAACTCATATTAGCAGACCTTAAAAACCTTTTAGGGTACCCTTTAGAAAGTAATTATCACAGTACTATACTTTGTAATCACACTTTGTCATAGGACAGGATCATATGACTCATCACAAAACCTTTCAATAAGGAATACTTGCAAGCGTGTACTCTACAACATGCAGGCAGTATATATACTGTGCGTATATGTACTGTATACAATAATGCCTCTTAAATTTCCAGTTTTACACTTTGTCCAGGTCCCTCTATATTATGGGTTACCACGATTGCTTTGTTTGTAAAATTATAAAAGAGTAGGATATTTTCCTTTGGAATTTTTATCACTTTTTTTTGTTCATGTGCTTCCACCAATTTTGTTCCAAAATTACAGCACAATGGTATCCCCTGTAGGGATGCACCGGATATCCGGTCCTGCCGGATTATCCGGCTGGATAATGAAAAAATATCTGGTTCCGGTTCTGGCCGGATCTTTGAAGAAATCCAGCCGGATTTTTCTCAAATTCTAGCTTGAAGTACCTCCATCATCAAAAGATAGAGGTTACTTCACTGTCAATGTAATTTAAAATCTTTCCAAAAGATTTCTGGCAATGTAAAATAGCAGGAAATTGTCTGGTTTGTGTAGGTAAGGCAGTCCTGGTTCATTGTGGCACTGACAGTGACATAACATCCACTGTTTGGTCTTACAGCCTTTATAAGTATGTCCAACATAAGTGGAGTTAACACTTAAGACATTCAAAGTTAGCCTTTGTCCACTTATATCACAGGACCTACAGTTGCGAATGTTATAATGTATGAATACTTATTGTAACAGTAATTAATTGGGATATCACAGTCTCTGTCAATTATTCCTAGACAATATGCACAAACTGAGTCACATTTATCAGAAGATTTAAATTTACAACCACCGTCAATGTGAACAATAAAACTGATTTGGTTTTTTTAAAGAACTTTGTAGTATATTAAGTAATCTTACTTTGTTAATTAATTTTCTGTGTGCATTATTCTAGTCTAAACCCTACAGAATAACATCAGCGTACGGAAGTTACCTACAGTGGAACCCACTGTAACACTATCATGAAGTCAACCACCGCTCCTCTGCCTTGACACCCCCATCCCATCCCCCCCCACCCACGGTGCTATTTCTTAATGTTTCTCTTTACAAGTGAAAAAATCCAGTTCAGGCCGGATAAAATCTGGCCGGATTTGAAATACTATCCGGCAAAATCCCGTTCTGGCCGGAAACAAAAATTTGGATCCGGTGCATCCCTAATCCCCTGCAGTTTCCTACGATTCTCAAACAAGTTGGAAAAACACAAAAATGATACCCTGTAGTCCTTGCAGGAGAAATAAGAAGTGCAATATAATTAATCAGTTTCTCCCATATACTGTGCCATGGCGCAAGTTGATACAAATTTGGGCACTTTTGCTCAAGCAGTACTGCAGCTATACACTTTTTGCCATACATGTGCTGTACTTACACTTCAACTGTACAGTACAACGTGGACTGTCCACATGCTCCAATCAAGCAAACGTGTCATGAACGTTTCTCCTGCAGTTAGCATCTCCTACAAGTACATGTCATGATTCATTTTTTGTCATCAGTGATAAAAGGTGATGTAAAATATTCTCATGTTGCTGTAATTCTCAGGAAATTCAACAAACTACAATTTGAACCACTAATGAGGAGTAAAAATGACGTTCAAGCTAACATAATGCAAAAATTTGTGGAACAAGAAAACAGCATTACATTGTAAACTGTACAATTGGATATGAATTTCATTTTCATTTCCGACCTCACAGTATACTCTAAATAAATGGTGCGTGGAAAAACATACTTTCCAAGTTAAACATTGTACAAACTATAGTAACTGAGCCATATGTAATGTTTTCAACAGTGAAATATACAACTGATGCAACAAGAGAGCAAAACTGCATTCACAATTGCAAACCCACCAATTTTGCAAAACTAAGCCATAAAGAAATGTATCCATGGGTGTAATTTAAAAATTGTCTGGCAAACTATGACTTTCATGTTGTATCATTTGAAAGTTTGCAAGCTTGCAAGCTTGCATGAGATAGCAAATTCTTCATGAACAAGCTGCAGTACAACACTGTCATTGTCTTTCTTGAAAACCTGTACTTCAAGATAATATAATTCGTCTCCCTCTTCTAAACTGCCTATCATTCTGTACATGAAATGGGCCTCAAATGCAAATCATGGTTTTAAAATTTTTCTCCACTACAAAATGAGACAATTTCCTTTATTACACATCTCTTATCTGCATAGCTTTCAATGTCACCACTTGTTTTCCATTCAATCATACATATTCTTCAAGGATCTCCAGACTCCTCGAAGGAGTCACAAATGTCTCTCCACCAGATTGCAAAAATTCTGAAGCAAATTCTGCAAGATGGTTAAAGTTGGATATGTGTCAGGTTGAAAGAAAAGAGCTTGCTGTTTGCAGGTGAATTAAAAGAGAAGGATAAAGTAGATCTACGAAGCAATCATTTCTTCTGATGACTGTGCAGTGTCACTTTGGTACTCCAATAAAAAGATTACAGAGTTCTGTTTCACTTTTCGGTTGTAGGCCTTCTTTGATCATTATTTTACAGTACCTCCTACTGGGTATTATAAACTGGGCTTAATTTTCTGTTTTATGATATAACTACATACACTTAAAACTGTCTTTTCACCCACAGTAGTCCAAGTCATCTTTACAAATAACTATTATTCATATCTTGCTTTATCTAGCCCTTTTAACAACCGCCCAATTTGGCGGCTACTGGCACCCTTTCAGGGGTCAATTTAGTTTCTTTCTTTTCAACTCATTTCATATTCATTCACAATTGATTCCTTTTAAATCACAATAAAAGATATCACAACTGGTCAATTATCATTCCATTCTTATCAAACGGTTGAAGTGGGTCTAGTAAAACTAGAAAGAGCTTTATGCCGCTAATCGTGACATTTTCCATACCAATATCAAACCTTTAATTATTGAGGTCACCGGCACCTTCTTGACTTCAAGATGCTTGTTAAAATTCTCCTTTAAGACTACTCAGTAGCGGCATAACACTTTGTTTGCGACAAAATTCTTCTCCTGGGTGTGAAATGACATCATTTCTATTTAAAAGGAATGTAAGGTATTATCAGTCTTGCTACTTCTTTTTAATAAGAAGCATGTCAAGTACTGGTAGGGAGAAGGTTTGCTGGTGAGTAAGATGTCTGAACATTTGAAATGAACTATTTTTATTCATACTAAAAAATGTTTTTTTTAATATACTGATCTAAAACAATCATTTTTCTAATCTGTAAATTAAATTTTAAGTTCAGCTAAGTGGTTATCATATTGGATCACAACCTAGGAATCAAGTGCTTCTTACTAATAGGCAGATACTGTATGCTGGGATGGATGGGGAATACCTGTCCCCCCCCCCTCCAACACCTTTTGGAAATATTTTCACTGACTTCCACTTTTTCACAAAGTAACTTTTGCCTCAGGGGCCCATAATCTCCCCTTCCCCCTCACCCACTTTTTCACAAAAATCTCCCCTTCTGCTGCCGCTCAATTGCTTTCCATTTCACATGTACAGTACAATAACATTTATGGGGTTTACTGCATCATTTATTGATCCCAAAACTCTGGGTATGTTTGCAAGACAAGAAAACATAACCCCCAAAAAGTTCACAACTTTGCAAATTTGACCAACCTGACAAGCAAAATATGATGTGATAATTTACACCAATAATACCAGAGGGTATATTCTGTGATTTGTTCACTATTGATGGGAGTTATAATTCTCATCTCTCTGGTTAAAACAGCATGTTACCCAGTACGTGCTCTATTGTAACTATACCTTAGAAAAGGTCAAGTTGTTTAACAGGGTATGTTGAATTGTTGACAATGGATTTGTAAATAAAGTACCCTTTCATCCAGTTATCAAAGGTATTGTTTGTTCAAACTCTTGTTGACACACTTTTTCAATACCTTCCATTTATGCCAGCAAGGGCTTTGTGTGAATGAAGCCTCTAGTGGCCAATTACTTCACAGTTATATGCAGAGTACACAGGCTCAGTCAGCATGGGACAGGTAGATTCAGGTACTTTGGAATGTTATTACCTGTATGCACACACCTGCATTGTACTTTGCTCAGCTGCAGAGTTTGCTTAGTAATTCCACTGCTCACTTTCTGGACTGGCAAACCAATTATTAAGGTGACACCTCACAGTAAATATTAAAAGGAGCACACCATATGAATGACCAGCAACTTCAAGATACATGTTGTCTGCTCTAGAGGCATCAGCTAGTGAAGCACACTGCAATTTTTAGAGAGCCAAATCTTAATGGAGACAGCTAACTTTATGCCTGGCAGCTTCTGAAATTGCCAAAAAATTACTAGACATATTCCAAATTGAATATAAATCTGGTGTTGCTTAGCTTAGATAGAAACAAAATGCACTGATATTATGAACCAAAATCATCCCCCTAAAATAGACATAACATAGTTATTTTGTGTTGAAGGATTTGTGCCGACAATTCTGTTCCAAACATCTGGACCCCACCTGCAATGCCAATCTGAAAAGAAGGGTTTCATACATGACAAGCCAGACTCAAGAAAGTTCTGAATCCTGGCTATTAGGCACTGGGCCCCATTGTACAGTCATGCATGTAGTGTGCTATACTAATGCAGTGTCCTCCACTAGCTGTTTTGTCCAGGCGTGCCGCCCGGACAAATTGTGAAGAGCCAGTGTCAGCACCTGGTCTTAATGTTGCCGACTGCACAAAACCTTGGCCACCTGTACAAAGAAAATACTGTTTTCACTTTTTTGGTAATGTTTGAATTGTCAATTCAAATTTAGCACTACATGTAACATGATTTTGCATCCAGCCCACCTTACGGGAGCAAAAATTTTTTGAAAGGGGGAGGGGGCTCTCAGCTCCCTTTAGACCGTTCCCACAGGTCAGCAATCTGTGTCATCTACCAGATCAGAGACAAGCCCCAGGACAAAATTTTGACCTGTGGAGAACACTGCTAATGGGCTAAAAAATAACAGGCCCCCAAACTAGGGTGAGCTCCTTGAGTAATTTTACTCAGTCTAATTCCATGGTACCTACAGTAGACGGGAAATTGTTCACATTTATATACAGTGTAACAGATGAGGTATAGCAGTGTCAAATTATATTCCCAGCACTACGGGTAAATGCAGACTTTATGAAACCCAATGTGAATATTTACCAATATTCTCATTTATAAAAATTACAGTAATCATGGGACAAAAAAAATAATACTGTCTACTATTCCATATCCTATTGATTGTTGTTTTACGTGAGGATAATGTTCGGACTTGAAGTCAGACATACAGTTTGAAAACATGTACCTGTAACACTTATGATGTACACTACAGGCTAGGAAGTAGTATCAGCATTTTGTGTGAAGTTTAAAAATATATATATACAGGTCTACAAAGGAGGCAAATAAAAAATCAGCCTACAGAGACATGAATTTATGAATATTGATTACTGGTCTAACAATATGCACAATTGGCTTTACAGCTCACAATATTCTGTGCATTAGACATGTACAGTACACCACAGAGTTTTACTCACTAAAGCTTTACTGCATAGTATGGTCTACCCTCATACATTACCATGTTATAACTACAGTTCTTCCATGATTACACCCTTCTTTTCTTGTCGTGTATTTGCACTGTCAAAATCTTTGTCATATACAGCTCATTTGAACTGGTCAATTTAACCAGTTAACTATGATGCTATCAAAACTTTGGCTCAGATTCAGATCACCAACTGTTAACCATGGACAGTACTTAGCTGTTGGCATAAGAACACCTGCTGGTACAGACAGATCCACTGTCACATACCGAAAGGATGTGCCGTGAATGGTAAATAAACCGACCGACCCCAACCAATGGTAAAAAAAAAAAAAACCTATACCACTTTGACGAAAGCGATGGTCTCATTTGTAGTCACAAAGTAAATATTAAGGAAAATAAACAGATCCCTTGTTTCTGCCTTGGATTTGGTTAAATAGTTTAAAAAAATCTACGAAAGTTTCTTGGAATTGCAAAGCTGAATTTTCCTTCATATCAATTAGGAGTTGTTGATTAAACATGTATGATCTGTGTCTTCTGAGGTTTCTTCCATGAAATGAACAGGATGTAGGGTTTCTTGTGCCCAATAGGAACTAACCACTGCTCTATACTCCTAAAATCAAAACAAACACTGCAATGGAAGTTTTAATCTTAATGAATTCTCACCAGAAGGCATGCATCTTCACTAGTACAGTACGATCTAAGTGTGGAGGACCACCTTTTTTGGAGGGGGAGGAGGGGGTAAGTACCATATAAGTGTGCAGGACCACCTTCAATTTTTTTTTTTTTTTGGGGGGGGGAGGGATTGAACACTTTTCATACAAAATTTGAAGCATATGGCTGCCCAAAACCGAGCATAGGTTATGCCCCAAAAAGAGTTAACTGTGTCCCATTGGACAGAGATATATGCCCCCCCCCCCCCCAATCACCATGTGTTCTTATGTAAGGTACCACACAAACGTGTAGTGCATAAATATAAATAATGTGGCCAGGTATGCAAAGCTATACAGTTTTAAACAACATGTGCTTCAAGACCAAAATTTCCAAGCCTACGTGTATCTATCTGCAGAACCCATCTCTGAACTGGTCATATAAAGTTTGCAAGCTAGCATTCACAGTAGTAATGTGCATTAACAGTAGTGTACAATAACTGCAGACAAGTCAATTGATGGATTGAAGCCAGAACTTCTAAACAAAGGCCATGAGTCATTGTCTCAAGTTTATTCTAAATTCACACCTTTTTTAATGTGTTTTAATCTCAAAAGGAAACTTTCAGTTTTATTTGGCCTGTTTGTCTTCCATTAATTACCTGCCCTTTATGTGTTTGTACAACTTAACAATATCCTGTACAGCACACCTCTGTTATTGAACCAAAGTGCCAGACAAAATACAAGCTTCTGCAAAACAGGATTCTGCTGTTGGCATGAAGAGCAATTTAATTTCCTCGCTTACTGTAAGACATTACCTTTAATCATATGGAACCTTCCTGGAAAAGCTGATTGTTCAATAGAGCAGAGTCACAACATCAAGCAGCCCATGGCATAATTTACTCCCTGAGGGTTGTACTTTAAGGAATCAAAAACAGTCACATCAATTTGTTTCTAAGTATATGCTGATATCCTAATTCATGAACAGTATGGCTCTTTTCAATCACATGCCAATATTTTTGTTTTTGGATTGTTGAACTTGCCAAAGAGAAGCTCCTTTCATTGAAAGAAATAATTACAGAGAAGGTTCTAAACATTCTAAATCATTATGATAAATCTCTTTAATTATGTAGAATGGAGGTGTCCACAAAAAGGAATGAAAAAAGGGGTGGGGAGGGGGAAGCTGGTATTTACAAAAGGTAAAAAACAACTGCACTGGCCATGGAATGGCTTCCAGTTGCCAATATACAAGTCACTTTCACTGATTTCACTAATGATGGCAAAATGAAAGTACAGTGACCCTGAACACCAGTACAGCATGCAGACCCATTATGCAGTAGTTCAGACTGGGATCAGCTTACAACAATTTTAATGTTGCAGCTTCAGCTGCCATGTTGACCACACCCTATACATAAAATGAAAAACCTACCTTTATTTACAGGGAAAACTGCTGGTAATACTCCCCTTTATTTTTTCTTTGTTCTTTTTGTCTTATTTTTTTAACAAAATCCTCAGAGAGCAGTAAATCACATACCATCACACAAAGTAATTTTTAATTCATTACCTGAAACAAAAAAATGTAAAAGTGTGGGAACTAATTTGCAGTCTTTATTTGTAGGCACAGTATAATCTGTATGTACATTAAAGACTTCAATTCCACTCCTACACTGATGCCTGGGATTATCATATTCAGTCACACATGGGAAACCAGGCTAGGAATGATTGTGATATGTTGGTAAAATTCCATACCTCACTGGAATGCTAAATTTGCATTCTTTAGGCATCCAGAAACTATTCAAATGCTTGAATAAATTTAGAACATTCGATCAGGCTATTCGTCTGCCATCAGTTATGCCAACCACTTACAGTAATATGGTTGAGGAAAAATTGAAAACAGAAATGAAATATTGTAGGATCTAAGCTTAGGCATTTGTTTTGTGAGTTTCCTCTTGTGCAAAGAGCTGCTGCAGTAGATGGCAGCACTGTATTAAGTCATGTTTTATTTTTTATGTTTATTATTATATACATGTGACAAGTTAGGCCATCAGACTTCTACACATAAAGCGTGTAACATATGATCATAAAATAGGTTTTTTGCCACACTGTTTTTAATTCGAAAGAAAGAGATGTATGGTCTACAACATTTTGGCCAAACAGGTGAGATATTATCACATATACCATACCCTGTACCACAACATGGTAAATAATTGCACATGCTCCATATGCAAACAGATGTAGGCCTATATGTATGCAGCACATACTGTACCTTTTCAATTTGCACAGCACTTGTGCATGGTTATACACCTGCAGTACCCCTATGGGAAGTTTGTCAATTGTCACCCAGGTACTGTACTGTACAGTACTGCTGTAATTTACTTCCCACAAGTCATTGACTCCAACAGAGGTAATTGATTAGGTCAGCCAAGAGCAATACATGTGTGTCCCAGGTGTGCCCCTGTCAGACACATTAGTGTGGCATCAATTGCCATTCATGTAAAGTTTGTACTGAATCATTTATGAAGATGCAAGTAGGCCTACTGTATACTGTATATATGCACCATCTAAGTACTGCAGAACTGAATTAAATTACTTTACATATTTTTATCTTCACAACAAATTTGGAAGGGAAAAAGAAAGGAGGCTACATATTTTAGAACTGTATAGGGCTATTCTGACAGTAAAGATGTCTGGGCAGGGAATTGATAGCAACTGTACACCAAAAATTGGCAAAGTAGTCTCAGCTACCCTATAGGCACAGACTACATGCAGTAATATATCCTACAGTACCAACCAAGTCTGCTGTACTGTGCATATACAATACTGTAGGTATGGGTTAGTACCGATAGCATATCCTTACCACCAACACTGTCACTCTTTGAAGTATCCTCTGCATATTATGAACAAATGCAATTATGTACATACATATGGCATCAGGGCTTGAAATAAGCTTCTTAAAGGGCACAGCCAAAATGAGCAATTTGGCTATACTGTTGGTCTATGGTTACAGTATTTCATAGTCATTCACTGAGGGGCACTACGGCCATTAGTTAGGGCCCGATAGCTGTGGCTATCGGTGCCTTCGGTAATTTCAAGCCCTGTAGCATGGAACCGTAATTTAAAATAAAGAAACCCATACAGTTCACCTCTACAGAGCCATATAGTACTCACTTCAGTAGTAAACCACAAAATTTATGCAAATTTAGGTATGTACTGATAGGCTAATACACATTTATCAGGAAAAGGACTGTAGAAGACACAGTACATCACTTGCTGATTGTGCAAGTACCTGAGTTTTTGGCTAAAAGTCCATTTACCAGTGAAAATGATGATCTTCAACTTCTCACAAAGTTTCATCTAGATATCAATCCATGTGGTATTCTTGATGGGGCTACCAGCATCATCATATTCCATCAGATGCATAAAAGAAAAAATGAATTTGAATATAAATACTTTCAGGTCATTCCTATATCGGATACATTTTCATCCTGGAGGGCATGAAAGGAGATGTCATAGTGTGAAAGGAATATTGTACATGTCATTGACTGCCTGGATAGCCTTACAGTCAACATGTAACATTAGTAGTAAATATAGAGCACGTCAAGCCCAGCTTACACAGCTTACATCTCTTGAGGGATAAAGTTCAATATTCTGAGCAGCTACAGTATACCATATTGTCACAGACTTCTCGTTGTACTTTTTGTTTTCTTTTAACAAAAATAGCTGTGATTGTTCCATGCACTAATACAAAAGTTTATGGTGCAAAAATTTGTACAGGTAAAATAAGAAATTGTTACGCATGTTTAAAGTTTCTTCAAATGTGTGTAAAGAAGGCAACTGTATTGAAATCAATTTTTCTAGTCTTGCCTACAGCATCTTACTGTACAACCTCATGCAATACAAGACACGTCTCAAAATTTAATACAATACCCATGACGTACTGTACAGTCAAATTTAGTATTGCCTTCACGCCTTTACGCTCTAAAGAAATTCATTTCTCTGGAAATCTTGGGAAGGGGAGGGGGGAATACTGTGGGATACTCCACTTGCACTTCCAACTATCTTACTGTTCCATCTTATAGTCCTTTACTGTACAGTACAATGCAGTATTCACTGATTGAATGATCTTTTCATGTATGCATTGAGAGTTAGGGGTCCTTGCAGATCAGCTATGTAATGTAGTTATAAACCTGTCTACCATTTATTGTAAACAAAATCTTGCATTTGCTGCATTTTGCATGTTTGCCCTTCGATGTACTTTTGCTAAACCTGAACTCTAATCAATCTATTGTGGTGGATCATCACAGACCTGGTCTTCAGACATACTGTACTGTATGTAGTTCTGGTGTGTTCTAATACAATATTCAGTGAGTGTAAACCTAAAAACCTTACCTACTGTATTCAGAGAATATTACATTACTACAATTGAATTAAGATACAATGAGAATATTAGCAGTTAGCACATTTTTCAATTTAATTTGGTAATCTTCCAATGGTGTTGAAGTGATAAAGAGGCTAACTGCATCAGTGGTGTTACATGTATATTAGATAAACCTAATACTGTTAGCAATACATGCCAGAATACATCTGCATGCCTTGTAAATGCACACAGACCAGTAATATGTGGTAATCATAAATTTATTTGCCCTCTAGCCCTGTGTAATGTATAAAGTAATCAATACTATTAAATTTCTCTAAGATTGCCAACTTATGAAAATGACAGTTTATTAGATGACAGAAATGATTTGATAACACTTCAAGGGGTCTATTAAAGAATCTCGGTGAAATGCAGACCCTGGCCATATACAGATCTGGTAAGATGGAATTCATATGAGGTGTTCATACTGAGGGTATGGTGTGGAACAGTAGTCTATTTTTTTACATTATACCGTAACATGTACAATACAGTATATCCTATGAGTACTATTCTGGCAAAATTTCTTAGTGAATTATTGACAATATACTGTAATGCCATGTAATTTGGCATAAAACTTAATGATAAACAAAGTCTTAACTGGCACATGTATAATATCACTATGTTTCAAAATCGTTTTACTGCATGCCTGTATGTGCCGTATCATGTATGTATGTATGTAATCCTTGGTCTGTAGTTTTCCAACCTACCGTACAGTGCAGTACTGTACTGCACTGTGCTGGCCGGGCTTCTACAATGTTCTTCTTTACAAAGTTTTATCCTAAGAATATCTACTGTACCCTGTAGAACCAAATTTTGCTTTTCCAATATTTTCCCTAGCTACTGTACATATTGTTTTTGGGATTAAACAAGAATCATCTGAACACATACTGTACAGTACATTTTAAAGCCCTATGCAGCATTTATTTTGAATGAATTCCAAACTC
>WURT03101438.1:0-14032 GCA_009936505.3 Holothuria glaberrima
CACACACACACACACACACACACACACACTTAAATGAAATGATTAGTTTGCATGTACGTTGTACAGTAATTCTTTGGATCACACCGTCATCACCAAGGTATTGCTACGACGGTCCGTTTTGAAACTTGAAAGATAATTGTGATGATCATTGCAAGGTGCATCAATAAGGTGCATCATTAAATTGCAGGCTAAGGATGGTCGACCGTCACGACGGGCACCCTTTATGTATTCCTTTACGGGGCGGATCCAGGATATTTTTTTTTTGAGGGGGTGCACTAGTTTCACCCATTG
This sequence comes from Holothuria glaberrima, assembly GCA_009936505.3. NCBI lineage: Eukaryota > Metazoa > Echinodermata > Holothuroidea > Aspidochirotida > Holothuriidae > Holothuria > Holothuria glaberrima. The sequence goes on from WURT03101438.1 coordinate 292, forward strand.
TTGGAGAGTGTCGTCCATCTGAAGGACTTAGGAAAAAATGGTGCTCTGAATATGAGTTTCTACATCAAAACCGTGACAAGGAGAGCAACAGTGAGATGTCTGCAATAGAATACTAAAGACACAACTAGTTTTGAGTTCGCAAGTTACCAAGCACCAAGCACTGGCTTCAACCGAACTTTACGCTTTGAACATTTGTACAGAACAGGGAAGGATAACACGCACACGGGCTAGCTTATGAACAGGAGCTTGCAGTCGTAGAGTAAGCTTATGGAGCTAGCAGTGGTAGGCACGCGCGGTTATAGGGATATATTTACTTATTTTTTTGGGGGGGTCGGCTATGTTGTCATTGACCCTGGTAAAACCGGATAAAGAGAAGGCCCTTAGCCATGAATACTGACATAGTGAGCACCGGTACCGCAAAGGTGGACACCGAAGAAGATTATGTTTGTAGCTAGCGATACCACCAGATGATGTCAGTTTCCGGGAACCACAAGGGATGATAATATCAAACCGTTTCAAGGTACGGATATCTTAAAGAAATCGTACCTACGTGTGGACGTGCGCGTGAAGCGCGGAAAAGGTTGAGGGTTTTTCGGACGGTGGGGAAATACATGCTGCCATGGGCTAACATAAGGCCCTGGTGTGTTTCAGCATAATTTTGGTGGGATCCAGACGGAGGGAAAATCCCCGAAATGTCTAAGACGTTAATACGATGAAACACTAGCATGGAGCTTTGAGCTGTCCTCCCAATGACACTGAGAATACACCAAACTCTTCACAGTTCACAATTCGTTAACAATAACCGTATCTTTACTTTGAACAAAATTTTGCATAAATAGCTTGCAACAGGGTGAAATGTTTAATCATCATGGGCGGAAAAAGTTTTTTTTTTTTTTTTTGTTGCATTAATTTGTGGTTCCAGTAAATTCAAAAACATAAAGTCATAACTGGCATGTTAAAAATGTTGCTCAAAGTATTACATTAATACATGAAAACCAATTGATACCCGCTTCTAACTTTGGAAGCGACCCTAGTTTGTGCTAGGTAAGTTCACTGATACTTTTGTGCTAGTAATTCTTAATAAGTGATACAGCGTGGACTGGGGGATTGCGCGCGGAGCGCGCCTAATTTTCGGGGTATATTTCATTACCCAAAGGAAAAACTGCATGCAGGCTCAGCCAGGGGTGGGGCTTGGACTTGCCGACATGGGGGTCAAGCGCCCTGACTGGGGCCAGCTACTCTTAGCACCGACAGATACAATGGGTTGCCGAAAGGATGTCAAACTTGAGGCATAACGTGCACGTAACGCGCCGAAAAATTGGGGTTATATTAAAAAAGATTTCATATTTTTGTTAAGAAAAGTTGGAAAAAATTTTTTGAAGAGTCTGCCCTCTTAAGAGCAAACCAAGAAATTTGATGAGGCGACTGCATGGTCATCGTCAGGGATTACATTCCTTTTTTTTACCCATTAAGGCTCCCGACGAAACTGATTTTTTTCCACAAAATATGTTTGGCACGATGGTGAGGCTGAAGAGAGACTCTTCCAAAAGATAGGGAAAAGAGGTTACAACTTCACAACGATGGATTTTCATGTTTCTCTAGAATATCACGACTACGCGCAAGAACAATATTTGTCAATATTTTTGAAATGTTGAGCGTTACCTCTAGACAGAACTGAAGGTGAAAGCAAGCGAAATTTTTCCCACTTATAGAAAGAATTGGACTTACTGCCTACAGGTGTGATTAAGATAAAAAATGCAGTTTTTGTGGCGGGGGGGGGGGGGGACTAGAAAGACAAACCTAAAATAGACACTGCTATTGTTACTACACCCTGCATCGTCAAGAATTCCTTGTCTGTTAACTTACATAAGCTCCGGCAACTTTACGACAACAGTAATTGGCGTTTATTGCACCACATTTGCAGAGTTGTAACATTCAGACATCCGCCTCGGACTCGATTCCAAACTCGTTTTTCGCCGGACTCGGAATCGGCCCGGAATTGGAGGTCACAGAATCGGAATTGAGTGGCCCAGAATGGGCTCAGCTGGTCACTTACACGATTCCAGTCGAGTCCACAAAATGAAAGTTTCATTAATATTTCCGAGGCAACATTATTGTTTTGTGCACAATTTAACAAGTAAATGGTCACATACAGTCAACTGAATTACAGAGTCAGCCAGAGTATGAAACTGACCCCTAAAAAGTGCCCGTTTGCATCTTAAGTGCTAATTTTTAATAGTACAAAAAGCACTTGGTATGAGGCGCTACATTGTCAAATGACCGGATCCAGAATTGTCCCGGAATTGGAAAACCTGGAATCGGAATTGGCTCGGAATTGGAGGGCACTGGACTCGGAATTGGCCCGGAATGGTGACCACTGGAATCGGAATTGACCCGACATTGGGTTAAGTGGACTCGGTTACAGCTGTGCAAATTTGTTTGTGCTATATGTTGTTACGTGTGCGTGTTATTTGTGTCCCATTTGCTGTGCCACGAGCCTACTAAGTTTGCTATTGAGCTTACTCGGTTGATCTCCACGTACAAAGATCGCCGGGCTAAGTTTAGACAATGTCGGGCTGCATTAACGTAGAAAAAGTAGCCCGGGCTGTCCGGGCTTCAATTAGTAAAACCAATTGTTTGACCATGGACAACATTTTTGAGACATTTATTTACGCCTATAAAATATTTTCAAGATGTTTTCTACTCCGTTCTTTCCACTTTGTTGAGAAAACAAAGCGCGTGCCTTTTCTTAACCACGTTACGTGGCATTTCGCAAACGAAACCTCACTGAAGGGAGGCGGGTCTCAGCATATCCCAGATAATTTGTCCAGGATCGTAGGTTCGGTCGCCCAGCCATAACATGCTACCCAAAATGAAAACTAAGTAGTTGCTCCATCATGATTTTAACAACTGACCATGGCATGTCCCTTTAACGGAAGAGCACAAACTTGAAGAATGGACGTTCACTGTTGTGGTACCTGCACCTCAGTGTACCCATGAGCTGCCCGTGAACATTAGTGGTCTGGACCTATACCCAAGCCTGGAGTCAAAGGGACCACACCCTTAAAAATAGTTCGCCCGGAAGCGGTTAGAGTTTGTTTGGCCTTTCTTAAATTTATTTGTTGTTCATCAATGCCGATTGTACATTATACACATTTCTGCTTTCTAATAGGTCTAAAGCCCCCTTCCCACATTCACGACTTTTGCTACGGTATAGCACGATTTTTTCAGAGTGGAAAAGTTTTGATGTACCGTAGCAATTCGTACTCAAAAACTGAAGGTCAATCGGATTTTAAAGTCTTGTCAAGACGATATCAAGACGGCAGTACGGCAGTAGTGCGAAAATGTCACGGCAGTATTCACGAATTATGACGGTAGAGTTACAGCATTGTCAAGATTTGTCTTGGCAACGTCTTGTTCAAGTCGTGCTAGACCGCAGCACCATCGTAGTGGCATCGTATCATCACTGTAGCGAAGTCGTGGTTTGCCGTAGGTATTATGGCCATCACGAATGAGTACGAATGAATAAGACGCCGTCGAGACACACCATGACAACGTTACGACTGCCATACGGTGCTGCTGCGGTGGAACACGATTTTTTCCATAGCTACGGTAGAGCAAGATTTTTTTGAACATTCCAGAAAAGAAATCGTGTTGCTCTACGTTGGCGGCACGAGTCACTACGGTGTGCTACGGTGGACCACGATTGGCCACGAGCATGTGCACGATTTCGTTGCGATTGTGAATAATTGAAAAATCGTGCTTTACCGTAGCAAAAATCGTGAATGTGGGAAGGGGGCATAAGAAAATCCAGTCCAAGCAAAGATGCAGCTGCTTGGAAATTGCATGACCTTCTGAACCATAGAAATCACATTTGAGGGACTATTTATTTTTCCACATTTTCTCGAGGGAGAGGTACCACCAGCCGTACACACACCATTCTGCGCTCTCATGTGAATATTTACCAGAGATACAGGTGGAAGAATAAAACGTTCGAACCCTTTTATGTTTGACCAACGACATACTTGATGAGGTCTTATTTCCATATTTTTTAGACAGTATGCTCTCACTTCTTCTTTTTGTTTGTTTGTTTGTTTGTTTTTTTTTTTTTTTGAAAATGTTGGAAAATTCAGTGTTCTAATTATGAGTCATTAAGACCACAGAAGCAGGGAAATTGAGAGAAATTGCTTATAGAGGCTCCATTGTTGTAATCAAGTAGACCAATAACCAGAAAAGGTACAGTCTACTGAATTGGGGGGGGGGTGAGCAAAATAGCTTCCAAGTGGAGGAATATTTTAGGGGTGGGGGCGAGACATACTAAAATCATTTGACATTATGGTAACAAAAGTTTTAAGTTTGCGGTGGGAGGGCATGTAATCAAGGGAGAGGGTTCTGGGATATCTTTGGTCGTGGCTCGGTGCCCGCGAATTTTCATGTCATGGTTCAAGAAGGATGATGAACTCAGTACTCGTTCATCTGATTAGAGTGTGTTCAAAACAATCACAGCTAAAGTGAAAAACCTGGGACAGAGCATCTCCACTAACAAGTTCATGCAGGGAAAGTGTGGTTAAGCATACTGTAGACATGAAGCACAAAGTTCATCAGACATGGCTTCCTCCTTTTCCCATCCTTTTAATCCTCCTCTGTCGACTCGGTAAATTTCTAATTGATCGTCTTTTTTTCTTTTTTTTTTAAGGGGGATTCCTTACCTTTAATAGGATTACATTGAACTGTACTCAGGCTATTAACATCGGTAATGTGAAATGAGGAAATTTCATGACCATCTTTGAAGTCCGTCTACGAGTGAGGTCGCATTATCTTTACCATGCCCCCCCCCCCCCCACCTCCCACCAACACCGTTGACTACTAAGCAGCTTGTTGTGGCTGTTTTCTCGTTGAAATGGGCTCATGAAAACTTTTGTGCTGTGGGCTACCAGTACCATGGTCAAGGCGGCATTAGCCTGCCAGTAGTCTCCATTTCAGAAGCAACTCGTTTTAAATTCAAACCTATCCGATTGGCCAATATTCCTGGTCCTGGGCCCCGTTTCCTAAAGCTTTAAGATCGATCCCAAGTTTGATGTACTTTGTAATAGTCCTATTGAAATCATAACCTAAGACTGAGTGTAACTTTTACGAAACTGGGTACATGTCACCTTATATCACTCCTGTATGAAATATGGTTACTACTTATTCATCTCGAATATGCCACCATATTTAAATTTTGTGACAGAGGGAAGTCCATCTTCCATGGCTACTATCAGGGCCATCATAACATATACTACACCCCTAACATGACATAAGGCCTTCTCCCACAAGTCCATTGTGTTTTAGGAAATAATGGTATCTTTCCTCTCCCCAGCTCTAGAGACAAAATACCATCACCCCAGTCAGTGAGTTGGGATACCTTAACATTCTAATTCACGAACAGCATTTATTCATGTGACGATGTGTTACTCGATTGTCAAATTCATGCAGAATAACTCATTGGTTGACAATGAATATGCAACAATCGTTCTGAAAAACTAAAGAGATAACCCTTGTAAGGGAAATATGGGAGATATGCAATATTTAGCTGATGCTTCAACATTAAGTTTGGGGTAACTGCTTCCTCCCTTAAAACTCCATCCCTTCAGAACTTACAAGATCAAAACACAGGTTTTTTGCAGACATATGTAGCTTCAATATGTTCACAGATGCAGAGTGCATAGGCAAACATAGTGACTATCTTCCATCAGTAGCAGAGATTGGTGTGAAAATGTGGGGAATGGGCCCTTGAGGAAAAAAAAAATTTTCTTTGTGAAAATGAAAGTCAATGGGAACATCTTCCTATCTAACCATCCCATTCCCCCACTCCCCATTATTTTTTTCTGTAGACTTCTGTGATTTCCTCCTTTGATCTTCAACAATTGTGGCTTTGCTTTTGTTGCAGTGTTCAATGAGATATATTCACAAACAACTTGGGGGGGGGGGGAATTTTACCATCAACTTCCCCCTTAAAAAGACCGGTACCTCTACCAATGAAACACTGGCAAAATATGCGATCACTTTCAACACAAATATCCATAGATACCCATATGTACTGGGTTGGGTCAGCAACATTATGACCAGAAGTCCGCTGGCCCATAGTGGTGCTCACACCCAATTTTTCATGACATGAAGCCAATGAGAGAGGGACACTCCACCAGGATGGGAATCCAGTTCATTGCCTGAACAACCACCCTCCCCCACCCCTGGAGCCAAAGCTGGTATACACTTTCAAGCCTGTCAACTGAAAAATACACAGAGAAGTGTCTTGCTACATGGCACACCAAAGGAATGCAGGCAGTATGCTAAAATAAACATTCTGGACAGATGATATCAGCACTTCCAAAATGCCACACCCTCACTTGTAACACTGTCAGCAAAGTTGGATATGATATAAGAAATAACATAAACAAAGACATTTCGATCGTTTATTCTCGAATTATATTCCGATTTGGGTGGAAGGAGGTAAATGCAAATTGAGTGCAGCCTTTTATCTATGAATATTCATAATGAGACTTTCACCTCTTGTATTTTATTTAAATATTCATTCTGACAATTCTTCTGACCTTGCTAAACAAACTTAGACTGTATAGTGAAAATTTCACGAAGGTAGCAACAAAATTGTTATCAAATGAACACTCAAAATGTTTACAGCAAAAATATAGAAGAATCAAAACATTTGTAACAAATTTTGTTTGGTTTTTTTTATCTTTTTTTGCAATTTGATGACTAACTTAAATTTTTTGACAAAATGTAGTGACAAAAATACTTGCATATTCAATCTTTACAGTAAAAATGGCTCCTGTAAAATGGTCTTGGGGCTAAATGTAAGCCATGGTACTGTACACACTACCCACCAAGTACTGAAGGGTTATAATACATAAAGACTACCATGGGCATACAAGCACTGATTTTGAAGTCCCCTGGGGAGAAGGTGGGGGGGATTGATGGCATCAAGTTGCTTGACTGATTACATCACAAGTTGTAAGATACCTGCACTGAGTCAGAGTTAGCTGGCACGGTGTGTCCAGATTCTCAGCAGTTTGGGAACTGGGCTGCAAACACCTAGCTCTTCTCCCCTCCCCACTCCCCTCTCCCAACGCCCATATGTAACACTGCCATGACTACACACCGACTCAAACGCTACATGCCACTAGTAATCATTGAATCATTGCAGGAATTCTCTGAGAATCTTTAGGCATCATCAGACTTCAAGATTAGTCTCTCTCTAACGGTCAAGAGTAACTACCTGACAGGTGGCATTCAAACCCCTGCCCCCTCCCAGTATCATACTTGACCAGCAGCTGACTACTTGGCTATCTAACCATCTTCACCAGCACACTATCTAGCAAAGCAAGCAAACTGAAATATCCAAGTTTTTTTTTCTTTGAAAACATATATTAAGATGTGTTTTATTTTCTTTATACATAGATGGCTTAGAACCAATGGAAAACTGCTCTAACTATACAGTCAAGTTGAAGGTGTAAGACTGAAAAAATTCACTGTTACCGCCCCGAACCCCACCACATATCTATTATGAAATCAGTACATACCACCTTCTATAACCTGCCCATCTACTCAACCCCCACTACCCGTCCAACGGTCCATGTGACAACCTGCACATATGGGTCTCTTTAATATGCAAAAGCACAAGCTTTAACACAATCAACACTGATTACAACTCTGGTATTGACACACAGATACATTCACACTGCTTCATAGTTATAGCTATATGTAGTTCAACTTTCACAAGAATTCTTATCTGATCATCTTGTCAGGTAGGGTAGAGGCAATCAAGATCACTTTTTGGAGAAAGACATTTAAAGAAATTAAATGGCTGTGAATTTAACCTGCAAATTCTTCTAAAAGTTCTAAACATTCATAAATCACTTCTTTACCATGCCCTTATTTTACAATCGCCATTGGTGACTATTTCTCTTCACAAACACAATTTTTGCAGTTGTATAAGACAAGGTATACTGATCAGGATTTGCAACAGCCAAGCAGAGGGGCAAAAACCAAGAAACTACTCCAAAATAGAGTTACCGCCCTGAAGAAACACTGAACCTGTCCATCTCCTTCATGAGTTTAGGGAGAGAATGTCATCTGCAAACCCTAAAATATGGGTAAATCATTACTCACTTGCAAGATAACCAAACCATTAGTGCTTCTGAGACTGCTTATTCAAGAGGCTGCTTAACCCTAACCTATCCCCTAGCCTGACTTAGCCCTATCCCTAACGAAACCTCAGGTGGAACCCCTGGCTGCACCCCGCTAAGAGGGTTTAAGTTCTCCCTCCAGCCACATATACCAGCTTCTCAGCCCTCAAGACTTTTCCATGATAAGTCTGTCATCCGTTCTAGACTGGCTGAAGAGAACAGATACCACACATTCTCAACCAAAGAGCCCATAAAAAGATTGGTCTACTATCGTAAAACTTTCTTCAGATTTGCAAACATTTATAGTTGTAAGATAAGGTGAAAATAGTTGTCTATATACACAGAAATGTTTGTGTAACCATGCTCTTCTTACCATGAAAGATATTTGTTGCTGTATGGACTATTACAAGATATCCAATGATATTTTCAAATGAGGATAATCATAGTGAAAACATTTTCTGTACTATTTCTCCATTGCTCTCTGCGACAAGATGTTAAATTATGAAGTTGAGCTCAGCGATGCATTGACACTTCCTGAAATGTCTACAAGTTTACAAATAATAGATCCTTAAGTAAACATTTAGATTTGGAGCAAATGGACTGCCATTTAAACTTAGATTGTCAATTGTACAACAGTTAACAGGTACTTTTATTGCCCTAGTACTCCTCAAATTGATTAAAACAAGAGAAAAGAAAACAAAAAAGAAAAACAAAACAAAAAGAGAATGCAGAAAAAACAAAAACAAAAAAACAAGACAGTCATACAGGAATGTATGTGTCAGTACAAGTTGGAATACATACTGCATATGAAAATAATTAGAGCTACAGGCATGCTGCTTACTGCACTTCATAGATTCTGTAGAGACACCCCTCCCCCTCCCACCCACCCCCCCTCTCTTTCTTTCTTTGCGGTAGCTGGACACGGAAGCCTTGATGTGTAATGTAAGGATTCACACCTCTGTGTCTTTAAGTTGTTTTGATAACACTGATTCAGTGAGCATTATCGATATTACAAAGACTACAAAGCATTTTAAATGCCTACAACACTGTCAATAACAAGTACACTATAAATTGTGACTGCGATAAAAATCCGTTTTTGAGAAAACAGGCAAAGGAGGAAAAACTAACAATGAATTGTTGTTGCAATTACCACAGAAAAAATAATGACCAGAAGAAAGTGCAAACAGTACTCAACAATGCAAAAAGGCACTTAGCATTTTTAATTGAAATATATCGCTGAAAGAAATGGCTGGCAATTTTCTACAACAAGAAAATTTTTCCCTTTTCTTTTTGTTCTTTTTTTGTAATTTTTTTTTCCTTTTTTGGTTCCATTTCTCATATACTACACGAAGGATACATACAATACGGTAGGGTCTATACATCTCCCACTGTGTAACTGAATAGGTGGAATATTTGGGAAACACTTCACAGAATGCATGAGATGACAGCATAGTCCCATTAGGGTGAATGCGATTTCAATTCTGCTTCCCTGTTGGAGAAAAGAGAAAGGTGCATTAAGAGATACATAAATTCATGTGTAAAGGTCTCTTTCTTCCACGCAACCTTAATGTGCTATAATGGTCTGTGGTTTACCATATAAAAAAAGATAACCAGGAAAAGACTTAAGCAAGTCTTAAACATAGCCACAATGGTCTTTGTGCATTGCTTTGTCTTGACCAATTTTAAATGATAGAAAAATGTGTGGACTTGTTCATCGCTGCTCAAAGTTCACACATTTTGGAATTCGTAAAAATAGGAGGTAATGAGGGGCGATATAGATCCAAAAAGGCCAAGTGTAAACTACAGGATGGGCAGCCAAAATGTCATAGCTTTTTGAGATCATAAAAGTTTTTTAAGTTTCTGTTTGCAAATGGCTAACCCTAACTTGCAGGAAACACTATTTTACGTCAAGGACACTACGTTTTTGTTTAGAAACTCACCTCTTCAAATAAGCTATACAAGAATGTTTACATATTTTCAAACTCTTCTATCCTCCCATAGACGTATCCTGATCGGATTTGTTTCAACGTCTTGTACTTATCTCGCCCCTGCTTGACATTCTCTTCATTGATTCGGTCGTTAGTTGTCATCCTGTTGGGGTCTCGTGCTTGCTTCAGGTCACTTGTAAGATCCTGAGAAAAAAAAGATCAGCAAATCAGATGATACTTTTTGTCAAATCCTAAAGATAACAATCACTAAGTGCAGAAAAAATGTGAACCCCTTTCCAGTCCTTTTGTTTACACTGCCATGTTTTCAACTACACAAGGAGAGCTCCAGGCTATGCCAAATGGATTTTAGATACTGCTTGGTTGGAAATATCAATAACCCTTTGATAAAAAAACACATTAAAGTGCCGTAATTGTCACTAAGATAACCCTTTTTTGATGGCCTTTCTGATGAAAAATCCAGTTGTAAAAACAGAAAGGTTTTCGCTTCCTGGCAGACTTTCAAGTGGAACCCAGGTGCAAAAGTAAGATAAAAGTAGGATCAAAATTCTCAACAACATAGAAAATTTAGGATCTTGAAGAATAAAAGTAAGTAAGAAATATTATGAAGATCCGTTTGCATCATTTCACCAGGTTTTCACCAAGTATGTCACTTCACTGGCTGTTCTGGTCTTTTTCTTTATTCAGTCACAAGTTTTCTTTCCAGTTGGCGTCTAGGATTCTGACATTGGTAGTTCTACATCTCAGCCACTGCTTAGGTTTATGTTCCACAGATGAAGTACAAAAATTAGGATGCCTCCGTATTTAACACAAGTGTCTTTTGTAGGGTATGCTCACTAACACAGATGCCTGTATGGTGATACTGGTAAAAACATAAGCTTAGGCTAGGCCTGCATGCACATGTATACAGTCTACAGTAATACTATATGATGCAGGTTGCCATGTGGAAGAGCCTGCCCAGCTAAGTTTAAAATAAATCTTTGGTGGCCATGGCAAGTCTACCAATCACATTAAATTAAGAGCCAAAGATCAGTTTCAAATGAATTTCCAAGTACTTATTTTGATATTTTTTTTTTTATTTTTGTCGTTTGGGTTTTGTTTCAACATTTTTACACTCCCTGCAATGTACTCCAATTTAAATTATTTTTCACTATTTTTTCCTTGTAATGCAAAAATTATGTCTGGACTGTACAACCTTTCAAACCCAAAATTGAACCCAAGAGTCCTACCTGTAGCTTTGCAGCCATAGCCTTGTTCCTTTCAATTTCTGTGATTCTCTGTTCCTCATCCCTGTCACCCTCTACATCCTCAGCAGCGAGCTCAACCTCGTGCGCAACCTCTCCCTGTGCCTGGTCTTGAATTTGTGCCTCTTTGACATGGGTAACCTCCTGCTGAGCAGCTAACATGGCCTGCTGTAATTCTTCCTCTTTTTCTTTCTGAGCCTGCAGAGTAATTTGGGCTTCCTCCAACTGGTAAGAGACAGGTAAAAGAGGCAACGAAAGGTGATGCAAGAGGGTCAATGTAGTCCCCCACCCCTGCAGTACTGTGAGGGTGTATTATAACAATAATAAGACTCCCCAAAACATGTCATTCAATGAATGGGAGGCAATGAAACCATTTAAATGCTATAACCTGGCCGGGGATTGAACCAAGGTGGGTTTTTTATCCAAGAGCAATCTGTGACTTTTCCATATGAAAGCAACCTTCTAGAAGATTCTGAGACAGAATTTGAAATGCTGAATAAGAAGCCACTCACTGTAGAGTTGTGATGTAAAATCCTTCTCTCCCACATTTGTGGTTGTAAATTAAGCACAGCAATGACTTCTTACGAACTGACCAAGATGCAAAACTTAATCCTCGTTTCAAGGAATTTAATTTTTTTTTTTTTGTTCTTGAAGGATTAGTTTTATGAAAAATCTGCTTTCACAAAGTTTTGACAGTATGACCTGTAGTGACCTCAGGTACCCTTTAATAACCCCCCCCCCAAATATAGGCAACTTCTCAACATGAGAGGAAGGCTGAGATATGCCAAAACAGGAGGTTCACAGTTTCCCCCTCCTATCCTTAAGCTAACTTTCAAAACACAAACACTCACACATACTCTATATGAATGAATTTTTTTCTCCTTCTTCCATATCAAAATTTAATAAAAATAGCTAGATGTGAGAGTTTTTCAAAGACTTCAATTTACCTGTTGCTCAATAAGTTTACTCTGTCTCTCCTTCTCTTCAGCTTCCAAGGCCAATGCTTTAGCCATCTTCTCAGCTTCTTCCGCATGCCTCTTCATCTCCTCGTTCTCTTGTTCCTTGCTCTCCATCTCTTGCTTGTATTTAAGAGCAGCTTCTTCTGCTTCTCTCTTCTGCCGTTCCGTCTCTTCTTTTTCCTCCTGGGCTTTCCTTGCTCTCTCTTCCAGCTCCCTGGTTTCACGATTGTATTTTTCCATTGCTGCGAAAAAAAACACAGTCTCAAGTGAACAGGATGCTAAGACTTCAAAAGGAAATGAGCAAAGACACCCAGGGTGAAGCCTACACACAGAATGCAAAAATGCATCCCCTCCCTCCCCACCCCCCATAGCAAACAAAGGGCCTTGAACTATAAACTTTGCCAGCTTCTTAACACAGGTGGGTGTTAACAAAGTTAATATGAGGTAAGGATGGGTAACCAAGACTTCTACATCTGTGATGGAAAGCATGCTACAATTGTCTCTATATATGCTCACATTTCATATGACACTTTCCAAGGCAATATTTTTTTTATCTCATAGATATCCTGTTCGATGTATTACACTTTCACTTTTTGTAGAACACTGACAGTATATGCTAAGGTAAAGCTAGATGACTTACGAGTACACACCTGCCTAGTTATCCTCAGGACACGAGCCACAAAGAGAAAGCAATGTCTCTAGTAAACATCCATGTTCTAGCCAAGAGGGTTTTTAAGGGGCCATTTTCGTCATCCCAGACAAAAATTCTCCCCACTACATTAACTTCTAGATCCCTCCTTCAACCTGGGAAATATAGTCACTGAAACCCTTCCCCGAAAAAGGTCTTGGGTTTAAATTATTGTGAAAGGCCATTACAGAAAGCTATCACTAACCAATCACAGTGGCTTTATTTGACAGGCATAACTTCACCTCTCGTCAATCTGCGTGCAATAACCACTTTTGATTTCAGACACCCTCTGGGTTTCTAATTTTCATTTGGAGAAAAGGATGGCTTCTTTAGTGGGGCTAAATCAAGCCTCCTGACCATAAATTACCTCAACTAAACCAACATCATTCTTCAAGATATTAAATCTATGACCACAGACCTTATGCATATGACGCCACAGAGCAGAAAGTGCTCACTCATTTGGAGGCAAGTGCGTATATTGCAAGTTACACCAACAAATGCAGACAGCTGATTTGTCAACCAATGGGATACACGTGTAAGTCTACTACACACACGTGCAAAGTGTACTGCATGGGTGCCATGTACTTCATTGTTTTACCTACAAATGATTTTGTAGTTTGTAGGTTTTACCTACATTGATTCATTAATTCATGATGATACTGCTATTTAGATCAGATTAACCATTTTACAAACTATTGTGATCAAAACTTTTTTGAACTTA
>WURT03101439.1:0-12385 GCA_009936505.3 Holothuria glaberrima
AAAACTATTTTTCCAACACCTTAAGATAGCATTTTACCAGTGACTAAAAAAGATGGGATAACATGGCATTATTGCGAGTAAAACATATACAGTATGCATCATCGAAACCTCAATGCAGTTTTGCATTCTGGTTATAGTATGTGGTCACCCCCAAAATGTCGTTTCAAAAGCAAATTGAGAAAACTAAAATTATGCTGTTAGTACATCTTGTTGGCAGTGGCCTACAGGAGTGCCCCAGATCCTTCCACTCAAGTACAAAAGACAAGCCAGTCCAATGTCCAAACTTGGGAATTCACATGCAGGCAGACAAATTATATCAAGAGATCTTAGGAGATCTCAAAGGGAAAAACCAGTTACCCAACCTTATTTTGAAATATTGGCTAAAATGTTAAAAATTCTCCTATAATTAGTTGTTCTCCATACAAGTATCTTTCATAAATTATTCTTACATAGAAGTACTACCTCCATGGTAGTGCTTAAACAATTCAACAACAAAATTAATTTCACAAGAGTTAAAGGGGATGTGGCATCCCTCCCAAACCAGGTAGCTGGTGGTAGCTCCCTGCCCAAACATATTTAGGAATAGCCCCATACTTCTAAACACATTTGATGACTGCACCTTGATTGACATTCATTCAAGCAGTATAGCTTCATTCTGGTTGGTCAATGATGACTTGTACAGTCAGTTGTTTTGCCAATCAATTAAACTCACACGCAGTCCACTTTGTGTCAATGTATATGGCCTCAAGCAAATGTACTTAATGCAGGCTAGGTATTTTGTCTTGGAGATTTTCTAGACAGGTGTTTTTTGTTTAAATAGGAGAAGGGGCAAATAGTTAACTTAGTAGGGAGAAGTTTACTGTCTGGGGTGACATTAGAGAGCCTTTAAGATAGTGACTTAGGCAATTCAAATTGGGCTGACTGCTTTTACCCTTAAAAGCCTATTATATAGCTCCAGACAGTAAGGGAATTTGATAATTCAACTGCACGTGCATACTTCCTCAGAAGAGGCAGGATGAACATTACATGGCTGGACCTACAACCCCTGTTCCAAAATTTGAGTTTATTTTAGAAAATTTTCAAATCATCCTTTTTTTTAAGATCCACAGCAAAGATAAGGAGGCTTCTTATACATGGTTTTATGTTCTGGGCTGGAAATTAGCAGCCCTTTTGATATAGGAATTTGTTTTATAACTTTCCACAAAGTATATGTATTTCCAGTCTTATGTACTGAACTCATGGTTTGCTTATCCCCTTTGCAGCCCACAATTCCATGTGGCATTCGAAAGTTGAACTCACTTTCTACAATACTCTTAATTTATTTCTAGTCCCTCCTCCACTTAAAAAAAATAAAACTAGATCTTTACTGCAACTCCTAGACCAAGCTCCAGCAGAAGTTCTGCAGATTATCCTAGCCCTCTGTGTGATTTTAATGCTACTACATCAAATTCACTGATTTGCACAAGTCATCTTTGACCAATTAGAGTGAAGGGATTACTTGAATTTATGTTAGAGTGCAGTCACTTATTGTGAATAGAAATAGCAAGAGATCCCTCAGTAGTATGTTGGGCAGATGCGACAGCCCCTTTGTCATGTTAATGTAACCCTTATAGATGGATTTGCCCTTGATAAAATGTGTGGATACATACTTCCTGTGATTCTGAATTTTGAAGGCTTAACAGCTGGCTTGCAGAGGAGGTATTCCATCCAATTCTCCTATGTGAGATATTTCTCTCCTGCATTATTTTCACCCATAATTGTCAAGTGTTAAAGGGGTGGATGGTGGGGGGTGGGGTAGTTGAGTGCTGGTAGGCAGTGAGATACTTCAGTGCAATGGTAGTAGTGTGGGAGACATGCAGTTCGTTCAGTCTTACCAAATTACCTAAGCAAAAAGAATCTGTTGTAGCATTTACTATGTGAGTCCTGGTATTTTCATTTCTGTATTGTGAGTTTAATTTTTTCACATTTGTGTAGAAACCATCAGTGAGCAACTCACCTATGCAGTCATCAAATGGACAGACCAACAGAGGGCGCTCTTCATCTCTAGCTATTGATGGTTGGGGTGCTGAAAAACCATTTTCAGGGATGCTCAATAAGCCTTCAAAATCTAAAGGAATGCGCATGATGGGTCATTTTGACGGTGGTGCCAGGGGTGCAGCCAACTTGGAGAACAAGTAAGTTTATCAAATCAGTAAGAAAGGAAGAAATTATGGGGGGTAACAAATTGAGTGTCACAGTAAAGCAAGAGCCGTAAAATAAAATGTCATCTTAAAATGTATCTTAACGTGGTGCTTAAATCAGGTTGTTTTCTTAAATGTCTTGCTATCCTACGAGAACAAGTAAATGTTAACATTTATCAGAAAGCTTGTAGAGCTGTCCTAGAAATATGTAGATGTGCATTTTGTATCTTTATTATTTGTGTTGGCCCCTTCCTGAAAATATAGTTATATAATCCTTTCTTGAAGCGAACCCTACTCAATAAATTCTGCTGGGATTACCAGAGCCGACTCAAGTGCTTGAGAGCAGCCGGGAGTCATTCCTCTCGAGATGTTTATTTCATGGTGCAGTAGATTCATCCACCTCTTTTTCTGTGCATTCCTCTCCAGACTTGGTTTAGACAGGCAGATAGAGAGAAGAGACCCAGAAGAAGAAGTGAACGACTTTCTGGGAAGAGCAATTGATGCCCGCAGCATTGATAGGCTTCGCTCAGAGCATGTCAAGAGACTCACATTAACATTCCGCAAACGAGATTTGGAGGCAAAGGTGTGTGTCGCTTGAATCATGAGTGTCTTTCTTATTTTCTGGTTACGAATTACTTTGTAACAGTTGACGTGTCAATGCAATTTAGGTATGACATTTTGTAAGTTTGTGTACTTAATCATTGAAAGAAAAAGAGTATCATGGTTTGTTAAGTGGTGATGAATCTTGTGGCTCTCTGTGTGTGAAAGTTGCACAGGCAGGGAGTTTGTAGTTCAATTTCAAAGTGTAGTTGTACAGAAAGCTGCCTCTCTGAGGAATGACCTTCTGTTAAACATTAGTATTTTGATGAATAAGTATTTTGATTTACAATGGGAATGCCAGAGGTAAAGTTTCTTGATGTTTCCGTTGATAACAAGCACTCCAACTAGCCAGAAACCCCTGCAGTCCACTTCAGTAAGGGTAAGCAGAAACTCTGTAGTGCTCTCAACCAGTAGAGCAAGCCTTGCTTCTTTTTGGGTGGTAATAGACGTTTGGTAGAATTTTCAATGAAGAGGTTTTTTACTTTTGTCACAACATATTATAAAGTAAGCAAAAATGTTGTTTGCAGGCTTTAGACTTTCAAGGTACATTTTGGGTTTTTGTGCATAGACGTGTGTGTATTGATACCTTCAACCCCCTGACCACCTTAGATATATATATATTTTTTTAACTTTTTATCTTTTTTTTTTTATTTTTTTTTTCGGTCAGAAGTCAAAGAAACATCTGGGTTTGAAATGAGTGCTTGAGTGAAATGTAAGGAAGTATTTTCATGTGAGGGCTGGTGTAAGTTAAAAATTGCTGATTGAAGGGATTTCCTGAAAACTAAACTTAGTTCTAAACCCATTACTAGTACTTTGGTACTTCTCTACAGAAAAGGGGATACATATTAAGGTTTCCTACTGCCTGAAAAAGTCATAGAAAAGTGATGAAATTTTGTTTTTAGTTTCAAGGAATGGAAAAGTAATGAAACTTTGAACAAGCATTTAAGTGTATATGTGGTGCATATTTCTGTCACATATACTTTTCCCCCCAAAAAGTGAAAAGTCATAGATGTTTCATAGGTTTGTCTTGAAAATGTGATGAAAAAGTCATGGAATTATATTACAAGAAATTCTTATGCATATAATGTCACTGAATAGAAAGCACACCCTCCTTTGAAGAAGGTGCATAGCATATTGCAACTTACACCAACACAAATGTAGACAGCTAATTTTTGTTGGATACACGCCTGAGTCCACATGCAGGTGCGAAGGCTACGTCGTGTGCACAACAGGTGTACCAAAGTCATTTTTCTTATGTAGCTGGCTAAATTCTTTGTCATTAAACATACTGTCATGTGATGTCAGTACATACTGTATTTACTTGAAAAGGTTTTGGATATATTTAAAGACAGATTCTCATCACCCCAAAGTACATTTTTAGTGTGGGGATATTAGAATTCTCAGTTGGTGATTCTGCACATTTCACACAATGCAAAGAAATTGCTCAGATTACACATTATAATCTTATATGCTCACCAGGACATGGCCTTAAGCAAAAAAAATAGATTTGTGTCTGCATGTCATTACCCACAGCCTGTTGCAAATTCTTAACTTCATAATGTAGCAAAGTTGACTCCTACATCCCACATCAAGATTAGATGATTGCCGCAAAGCAAATAAAGTGTTATCTTCTCGTTTTGCACATTTTTTCTTGATCAGTATACAAATTATTTGGACAATAATTTTAATTTATGGGTAATAATGTGTCAAACTACATTTGCATCAGTTACCCATGGGCTTACCTGAATTTGCAACATAACATAAATTCACTAACAGCCAATTAGTTGGTATAAAGTGAGCGCTGCCCAATGCTAGATGAATGACCTCTTGTAAAGGTGAAGTGTTCTAAGCTTCATGTAATGTCTCTTCACTATGAAGAGATGTTGCTTGTCACTGTCTCTGATGCTAAAAATTTCACCAGACCTTATGCATGTGATCCTGCAGGATCATAGAAACAGAAGTGCACCCTCATTCAGCAGAAAATCTCCCCCCATACATTTTAAATATGATGAAATGGCAAATCGAACCTAGAAACACGCTTACAGGTTTATCTTTTTGTTATTTTGTTGCATCTGTTTAAAGACACCTCTTCAAAATTATCCAAACTTTCCTTTTGTCTTGTGCTCTAGTGTCAGGCATAAATGGCTCTACGCTATATGCTCTCCCTTAATACCAGTAAAGTTGTTTGCAAAATTTTCATCATTGAAGTGCTTTCTTCATCATGTCTAGGAATAGATAAGAACTGACTAGGGTCCCTGTGAATGGCACTTGGAAGGATTATGTTACTAAAGTCAACATTGAATGGTCCATGGGGCCCCCGTTAGAGGTGTAGTATGGACAGAATGCATTTAAGTACCACAGTTGTTCTGATATATGTCAGTGAGATGCTATCTGCTACAGGAGAGGTCTTGTCAAATTTTGAGTTTAAGATTGAGATTAGCAAGGCTTTAGTTAATGTCAAAGATGTCCTGCCATCTAAGATATTCTGATTTCTGGGTGATTATTGGGTGATAAAAGAAGAACTTTTTAATTTAAAAGCAAACTTCTTAAAATGTATACAGTACATCAATCAAGCTTTAGTTAGAAGAAGACGTGGGCGTGGGAGTTTCATGGGAGGTATATTTATGTACCTTGTCTGTAAATGTTTCCTATGAACAAAACGTGTATTCCTTACAGCCACACAAACTCATCAATTTTTCTTTTTCAAATCAGAAAGCTTGTGAAAATTTTGTGACAAAAATAAATGCAACCTGATGGCTTTCCCACTGAAACTTGTGTGCAAAGGTTTAGAATTTCAGGCCTTTTTGGATAAAAGTTTCAGCCTTTTTTTGCAACCTTTGATATATGAAACCTAATTTGATCTCATTTTTCATTCTGCTAATCAGTTTTCTTATGTAAACTTAAGGAGTCAGTCACCCAAGAGAATATTATTATTTCTCTTCGAATAAGGTGACATTTTTCAACACCTTAAAGCTATACCTCCCATAATGGTGACATGGAATGGCCTGCAGAAATAAATCAAAAACTCAGTTGCTTGTGGAAAATCTTTGAAAAACTGAGAATTAGTTTTCAGGTGGTTTTTATACCCCAAGCAGTGTTTATTATTGTCGCATTTGTGACTAATTTGTTTCTCGCTGGTGAGATGTAATGATGCGTCGTCTGGCTTTCAATGTTGTCTTTGGCGTCAGAATATCCAGAAGCGTGCACAGCAAACGTGGAAAAACCTTGCAAACAAACTGATCAAATTTCACTCTAGTGTCTAGGCCTGTCATGTGAGAGAAGATAAAAAAAAAAAATGTCCAACGATAACGGTAGTGCCCCTGTGTTTATTTTAAGGCTGAAGAGATGTATGAGGCAAGAACTTCATTCTGAATGAGGTGTTTAAATTTGGAACCTGTGTGGCAATATTATATACCACAAGATTCTTTTCCAAGCGTGCTGTTGAAGTTTCTATAATTGAAAGCAAAGGAAGGGACAGGGGTGCATGAAAGATTTTAAACACCCCAAGCTATTCATTTTATCATTGGGAATGGGTACTGTATTTATATTCTATGTATGGCTTCATATCTTAAGATTTTATGGTGTAGTAACAAGCAAAGTCAGAAGTACTCTGTGAGTGGTTCCATGAACTTTGTGTGTACTTTGCAGCAATGATAGTTGGGCTGGGTTGCAAAGTTCTTTGAAATTAAAGTTCGTGCAACGAAACTGATGACTGAAGCCCAGAGGATGCAATGATCAAATCAAGAGGGTGAACGACTTATAAATGATGCACTCCATTGTCGTGCCCCATGATGATTTTTCACCTTCAGCTGAACAGTACCAACAGGGCAAATGTTTTAGTTCAATGACCTTAACATACTGGAGCTGTTCCAAGATCTTGAAGCTCAGATTGTAAGATACAGTTGAAATAGCCCTGGGCAGTATAGTGCAGGGAAATCTCACTCACTATTTTGTCAGCATATATACTGCTTAGAGTAACTTGAATAGTAAGGAGTTATGATTCATTATTTACATAGCTGCAAGTTGATTGGCATTTTAAACACTAGCTAGGGAGCAATCTCTCTTATCAGTTACAATTTCATAACGCTTCACAGTTATGCTATCCAGATTGTACCCTGGTGATAGCCATGTTGGGAGGACAAAGAAAGTTCATGCCTCTGTTTGCTCTTCCCTGAAGTTCAGTCTCATGTAAATGTCAAACTAGAAGCTTTGGCCTGTACTAGTCGGGTAATGTTTCACCTTATCAGTTACATAATTTGTTGTGCAGCTGTTTTCACAACAAGGAGAATCAAAGCTTACAGATCTTTGGTTTCAGGTTGTAAAATTTGACCGATAAAGTTTGACTCAATGTTGTATTCAGGAGATGTAACTTAGGATGTGGAGAGACATATTAACCGAGGATAGGCTTTCAGTTCATGAAACAAGAAACCCATACATACCTATATACAAACCTTTACCAAGTTTTTACGTTGTGTTGTATGCCTTGCCTTATCTGAAGAATTTGCACGTTGGTGTTAGTTCCTTCAATTATACTGGACATTTATTTAGTCTCATGAACCTAACTTCCAATTAATTTATTGACATTCCTTGGTTGCCATGGTCTTGAAAACTGAAAGCCTTAAACTTGCTGACATTGAGATTGAGATTTGTTTATGCATAAAATTATACAAAATTGATTTTTCTTTCCATAAGTCTGCAGTGGAAGGATGAGGGGTGGGGCCTAAGGGAATGATGCTACCGGTTGTACTATATTAGCTTTTCCAAGTGCTTCATATAAGCAATAGATCCGAGCTTATAGACTCCCAAACCAGGGAATTTGGCATTGGGGAGTTTTTTTAAAGCTGGAAATGGTAGTTTTAGTCCTGAATTTCATTTTAATCTCAAGTGTGCAAACACATCTTACTCTTGTTACATTCCATTTTGCACTTTCTTATCACATTTTTACGATTTCATTCATCGTGGTAAATGAATGCATCTTATGTAGATCAGGCCATGCATGACAGACCCATGATTTAGTCACATGTAATCCTTTCAGGGGGTGTTTCTCCTTCGAGAAACCCCTTCAAAGGTAGTGTTGGGTTAACACCCTCTGGCATCCAGCTGAAAGGACTTTGAGGAAGCAGGATTAGCATATTATCTATGCTTATGTTTGGTTTCTTTAGTCACATGACAACAGTTTTGGTATGAAATTGTTAACTGGCTGCAGAATCACTCCTTGGTTTACTTGTTAAGTGCAAAAGATATTCCCAGGAACATCATGAAAAATACTTGTGATGTTAGATGCACGAGCATTACCAGACACAGTTCTTTAGGGGGAAGGGTAGGGAGATTTTACTTGGCAAGGACAAGGTGACGAGTGGAAACTGCAATTAGGGAAAATTTTACTTCATTCTGTCATCCAGTTGGCAGGGGGTGGGCATCATCAGGGCAAATTTCTCTTGCATTACCTCTAACTATGGCCCTGGTTAGAGGAGATTTGAGAGATTTAGATGAAGTTTCAAAAGAAAGGTGGGTTTAGTGCACATCATCTTAAAGACAGATTTGCATCACCCCAAGTAGTTAGTTCTAGCTCTGCCCATAACTGCCCTTAGCTTTTCCTTGTGCAGACACAAACATAGTTTACTGCATAAGGCCATATCCTGGTGAGTATACAAGGCACTAATGTGTAATCAAAGCACTCTCTATGCATGCTGTGTAATATGAGCTGCTCTGCATCATTTGAATTTTGTAAGTCTCATGTCAATCAAAGAGTCACCAACTGAGACTTTTGCTTACTTCTAAGTAAAAGTCATACTTGGGGTGATGCAAATCCCTCTTTAATACTGACTTAGTCACATATCCTGATGATAATTTGTGCAGTGGTTGACCAATCATTTTAAAAATTTAAAACAGTAAAGTGGTTGTAAACTATGTTGTTTTATACATGTAAACTACGCTTCCAAACTTTAATGGCATTGCCATGACATGAGTGACGTGAGACCCAGTCAATACCTAAAGGTGTATTCACACCAAAAACTGAAATCTGCTGCGTTTTGCAGGCGGGACACAGAAATTTTTTTCCCAGGACAAAAAGGGGCAATTTTATTTCAATGAAAATTTCGAAAATTGCCCCATTCGTTCTGAGATAACAAATTTTGTGTCCCACCTGCAGAACACAGCAGATTTTGGTTTTGGTGTGAAAGCACCTTAAAGTCACTTAATTCCATCCATGTTAAGGAATAACTCTCATGTAACAGAAAAAGAAAGAGATTTGGTCTAGAATGACATGGCCTCAGAGGATTTGAGGAGATACACCAAAAATAAGAAAAGAAACTGTGAAACTATTTAATCATTATGAATTAAACAAATTCTAGTTAAAATGGCTGTCATTGTAAAATACTGAATGAACATCAGCTAAATCATATAAGTGTCCCATATTTACCATACAAGTATATTTTATGCTGTTGTAGAACTTAAATATGATGTATCAAATATAACCAAGGAGGTATTCTGAATTTTACAATTCAGTCACAGAATTTGTCACATGACTTACAAGAGCCATACATTTATTTGGAAATGGGGGTACAGTGTTCAAAAGAGGGAGGTGGCCACATGCGAAGTGCATACACGATTGCAAAGTAATCACCAGGGGAGGGATTTGAGGGGAGGGGTTCCCCCTCCCCCACCTACAGAAATTTTTATAATCATTGAGATGAATATGGCAAAAATATCATTTTATTGATGTGGATCATGATGTTGAACTTTGCTGTGTTTGAAGTTGCCTTTTTGTGCAATTATTTTTTGCCGGTAGCTTTTGAGACATTTTTATTGAACATTACATTAGAGCCTACATTTGAAATAGCAGTACTAAGTCAACTTTTTGCGGAGGCCGAGCAAAGCTTTTGTAGGGGGCAGGATTTTTTTAGGGGCGACAATTTTCACTTGGGGGCAGGCCGCCCCCTCGAACCCCATGGAGAACAGTGGGGTATACAAATTTAAACTGGGGTGACTGCATTTTCACTTTAAAGTAGTAAAATTTCTGTCTATTTAGCAAGAACATAGTACTGTGAATGTTATTTCACAAATTGATTCAGTTGCTTATTTCCTTTGTTGTTCCTACAGTATTCCATGGAGAGTGATGCTATGTTCAGTGCATATATGATATGTGCATTCTTTGTCCTGCTCTTCATCTGTTTTACCCAGCTTTGTATATTTCCACTGTGAGTATTACACAAGTTTTGATATTTTTATTATGTTGCCATTGTCATATGTGTAAATGGCAAAATATTTGCTGTCTCATGGACTTCTTGTATCAATTAAAGTATCTTGAGGAAGTGGGTTAACCAGTTATGGGAATGTGTGTGTGTGGGGGGGGGTAGCAGGGGGTGTAACCAGGGGTGGACAAGATGGACAATTTACCCACCTTAGGAAACTTTGAGGGAAATTTGTAGGCAAACTATTCTCAGTATGTTTCTTGTAGGGAGAACCTTGCCCATTGCTCACTTTGAATAAGAGGGCTAGCTGCAATTTCCTCATCACCCACCCCTCCATCCACCAATCCCTGCCCTAGGAGGGAAATATAGAGGTATATGATGGGACAATTTCTACCTGCCCCTCCCCCCCCCCAACTCCCCCTGGGACAGTTCTCTCCTCAGACAAATCCCATCCTGGACAGTTTTCCCTTGAAAATTCCCACCATTGGGGAATTCCCTGAGACAACTTCCCCCACCAGAAAAATTTGAATTGTTTGTTCAGGAATTGCTCAGGCAGACTTGTCCTAAGGGATTTGTCCAGGCAGCAATTATCAGGGGAGGTTGCCTAGAAATTGCAGAGGTCTTTGTAGTAAAAATTTTCATCTAGGATATTTGATTTGGTGTGGTACTGTTGGGAGGGGAACAACTAATTCCATTTGGGAGAGACAAATCACTTCAGGTATTTTGTTATTGTTAACTTCAAACCCATTGCCCCTTACTACATGACAGTTTCCTGAAAATGCTTTCTGTTGTTAAAATATCCAGTAAAAAATGTTGCCCATCCAACATGGACAAACTGCAGCTTTAATAGATGATGCTGTATCAGGGTGGAATCTTCATTTGAATATGTTTAAAATATTTCCAGAGTAGGTAGATGAGATGGAGTCCCATCTTGAAACACAAATGTAATTTCACTGTTGTCCAGTTAGATCTTCCAAATGCTTTGTTTAGACAAACATACCACTGGCAGTCAAAGTTTAATGAGCATATCAACTATTTATGACTTTCTATCTCTACTTAATAGTTACAACAAGACAGAGTAAAATGTTGGGGGAAGGGGGCTATCTCTATTTAATTGTTACAACAAGACAGAGTAAAATGGGGAGGGAGGAGAGAGATATCTCTACTTAATAGTTACAAGACAGTAAAATGTTGGGGGGGGGGAACAAATGGGGTGCAGAAGAAACCTTGGTGGGAAGAGGGATACTATATAGGCTGCATAATTAATTTATGTTTAGGAATGACTGAAGGAAATGAGGGGATAGATCTCACTAGGAGAAATGCCTCTATTCCCCTTCCCCATCCCCGTAGTACAACCATTGCTGTTGATCTTCCAAAGCCTAACCTTTCCCTGTACACCCCCCGATTTCCCCTCCTTCCACCCTAATACTCTCACATGATGCTGCAACTAACTTA
This sequence comes from Holothuria glaberrima, assembly GCA_009936505.3. Taxonomy (NCBI): domain Eukaryota; kingdom Metazoa; phylum Echinodermata; class Holothuroidea; order Aspidochirotida; family Holothuriidae; genus Holothuria; species Holothuria glaberrima. The sequence continues at coordinate 11,429 of WURT03101439.1, forward strand.
CAAAAACATCATCATAAGCTATAAATGCACCCTTCCTCTCACAAACCCCAGTGACTATTGTTGCAACTTACTTATGAAAACATCATTTTAAGATATAAAGGCACCCCCTCTCACAAACCCCAGCGACTAAGATATTTTTCACTATGTTATAGAATGTTACAGTATAAAATCATTTTAAGGTTCTCAGCTTACCATATCAATATACCTTCTGCAGTTGAAGAACAGATTACAAAACTGTAAAATAGTGTTTTACCAGTCACAATGTTGCAGACATTCGAGTGTTGAACATCTGAAGTATTATTCCAAATTTTAACAAAACATGACTGTGTGTGTAAATCTGGTCCATCAGGTTCTTGGTATGCTTATTTGCCTCGTTTTTTCAGAACCATTGAAATGGTTGCCGTTTACGGAGGAAGTATTGTGCTAGTTTCATGGATCTTGTATCTTGTCTTTGCTGAAAAATGTCTGGTAAGTAGCACAAAGTCCATTAATCTTACATGAACACACAGAAAAACACACACGTGGGTAATGTAAAAGCTGTTTGCTGCCCCCACATCTATATATCTTTATTTAAAGGAAACAAAGCAGTTGCTCCAAATTTCTTTTGAAAATTCAGCAAACTCTTGCAAATCTCATCATATATGCCTTTCCAGTATCTCTGATGATGTGTATGAATGTAAGTATTAAACACAAAAGGTAAAACAAGGAGTACTTCTCCATGAATTCAACTATTCATTAACAAACATTGTCACATGATTATTAAAAAGAACCACTCATGAATTAGAATGCCAGGTATACTGATTCTTATTGGGAAAACCGCATTTTCCCCTTAAATTACTGAATCTGCATATAAATCCACAAGGCTGTTTAGTGCAGGGTCTCATTTAAGTTTAACGTTTGAGGGTCAGGAAGCCATTTGGCTCATTGATGACCCTATACCAGAGTGAGCGTGGATGA
>WURT03101450.1:0-10185 GCA_009936505.3 Holothuria glaberrima
TACCAAATATGAAAAGTGTTGGTCATTCCTATCTCAAGATATAGCGATTACAATGTTTTCAGACTTTGACCTCTGGTGACTCAAATGACCTTTGACCTCTACAAAAAACAAGAGGGTTCTTGCTCTCAACATGACAAATCTACATACCAAATATGAAAAGTGTCGGTCATTCCTACCTAGAGATATCGCGATTCCAAGGTTTTCTGACTTTGACCTCTGGTGACCTCAAATGATCTTTGACCTCTGCCAAAAACAATAGGGTTCTTGCTCTGAACATGACAAATCTACATACCAAATATGAAAAGTGTCGGTCATTCCTACCGCAAGATATCGCGATTACAAGGTTTTCAAACTTTGACCTCTGGTGACCTCAAATGATCTTTGACCTCTACAAAAACAATAGGGTTATTGCTCTCAAAATGACAAATCTACATACCACATATGAAAAGTGTCGGTCATTCTTACCTCAAGATATCGCGATTACAAGGTTTGTGGACTTTGACCTCTGGTGACCTCAAATGACCTTTGACCTCTGCCAAAAACAATAGGGTTCTTGCTCTCAACATGAAAAATCTACATACCAAATATGAATAGTGTCGCTCATTCTTATCTCAGGATATCGTGATTACAAGGTTTTCGGACTTTGACCTCTGGTGACCCCTAATGACCTTTGACCTCCACCAAAAAAATTATGGATCATCTACTCAATAAGGGCAATCTACATGCCAAATATGGGGTCCCTCGGAGTTACCCTTCTAGAGATATCGTGTTTACAAGCAGGCGTCACATACGCGCACATACACACACACACGACATCACTATCTCAGTGAGAGAATTTGATTCTGACAAGCAGCTTTAAAAATTGAAGCTTGTAAGGTTGCTGTAATGTAAACAACAATGCAAGTCTGCAATGGTCTATTTTAGGGTCACTGGTGCAAAATGAACTAAATTTTGTACCATTTTACATAAAAAAGGGGTCAAAATTGACAAAGCTTCCTTGAAACACATGAACCTCATCTGAACCCCTAAAAATGTGGACTCCTTCATATGAAATCCTGGCTGTTGTGTACAATCCTGGTTGTTGTACACTAACATGCCATCACCAATGCACAGGTTTGCATTCATGGGCATAGGAAATTGCTCTCAGATGGAGGGAAATTGCAGGGGGTTAAAGGTTTCAGATGGCTGTCCTGGGGTAGGTCTTAAGGGAGGGGTCTCATTTAGAAATCTTTCTGAATCTGTGAGGGTACTAAGATGCAATGTTATGCTACTTTTTGTGCATTTTCAAGTATATTTATTGTGACAGTTTGATATTTCATGGAAAAATTTTGATTCATTTTAGAGAGTGGATAAATAAAGTTTTTTTGTCCTCAAAACATGGGGGGGGAGGGGCTAAAGCATGATTTCCCCTCCCCCCTTTCCTATGCCTATACCTATTATCAGATTACTGAAAACAAAAACAGGCACTAAGTCTGAAAAAGTTAGTAGTCTACCAAATGTTTCCTTACATAATGCTTCCTCCATGTGACTAGCATGCTTTCAAGCAGGACCATCCAAAAACTAAAAAATGCTCTCAAGGAAAATAGTTGCTTTCACCTTGAACAGTTCTTTTGAAGAAGGCTTTGCAAGCTTCACATGATGCTATTCCATAGTGATACCCCGATGCTAGATCACCGCACACCATGCACAAACGTCTGCTGCCCTCATTTGACTCATCACTAGAATTATCTGATTCCTCCTCTTTCTTCAGTACTGTTCCTTGTTCTGCAGTGCTGGAGTCACAGGTTTCTAAGTGTGCACTTGATGATGCATCGGTTGAACTCGTTAAATTAAGACTGTCAGACAGTTCATAAAATTGATCATTTTCATCGTGCTCCAAAAACGGTGGATGCTCCTCCTGCTTTATATGGATGCGAGGGTTGCCAAGAGAGGTGTTTGGAGCAGATCGTTTACTGGCCCTACTTGATGAGGTCTTAGCTCTTCCACCAGATGTAGTTTGTTTAGATGGTGACGATGGGGGCAAGCAACTGTCGGGAGAGGCACTGTCTCTTAATGGGGACTTCATCTCTTTGTTCTGCAGATAGAAGTATAAATTTTTTGGATATATTAATATATGTCTGGCCAGGCAGAGAGGCTAAAATCAAGTTCAAGTTCTCTGCCAGAAAGGGTTAACTTATACAGAAACCAGATCTCTATATTGTACCTTTTAGATGTGATAATGATGCACAATGTGACCACAGTTCACTTGAGCCTAAGACTGGATCAACCACATAAAAACAACTTTCTGCACTATCGTAGTATGGGTGCACTATCATTCATGAGGACTGTACCTTGTTATTATGACCATATCATGTACATTAGATTCTATTATGGTCACAATTAAAAAATGCTTCCAAAGACATACTGTAATAAGGTAGGACTGTGGCCAACTATACAGTAGTAATTAATTACAAAATGACTGCATGTGGAATAAACAGTTTTTTAATAAAGACCCTTGAGATTAATTGCAAACTGTTAAACATCTACTAACTAATAGTTAAAGGGATTTTCCAGAGACAAAATTCAGTACACTAAAATTTACTGCATGTTAAAAACATGCAGTAAATTTTCCTCTTTTAGGAGGTGAAAGGAAAACCACATCTCAATAGCTTGCAGCCTTTGGAAGATACAAATTTTCAAAGAAACGCCATTTTTTCTCAAGATGACGTGCGTTATGGGAAATCTGTGATGTCATCGTGGCACATTAATTTGACATAGAATTGAATTTCGTTATGATATTAATGCTGCTGTAGGGAATATTTAGCAACTTTGTTTGTTATGCCCTACATATGGTGTATGTGTGTGCTACATCTAAATGGAAACATATTCAAACATTCCAACAGTATCAAATTTCAAGGACAAACAGGACATTCAATTTTAAAGAAAAACAAAAGGAATCTGAGGCAATATGCCCTCTTTACATAACAATCTGTGACCTTGATGAGACCTGGAGGTATTTTTTGACAAAAATAAGCACTCTTTAATGTGAGATATCTCGAGTTAGTATTGCTACAGGGTTTAGAGGGCACGAATTGGAAAATTTATCTCTTTCACACGAGACCCTTGTGAAATGCCACCGGAAAATTCCTTTAAAAAAACTGATAAACATCTCAACATCTGTGAATTCCTCAATTATCTGTTCACTTTCTCATGAATCTTGAAACATAAAGGTGGCCATTGGGGAAGGCAGTGGTCACCATGTTTTTACTACTGTCTTTTACCAGTGTCCTAATTAATATAAAGGTCAATGGCCCCCAGTACCACGGAGTGATTTAATCCTTCAGTGACTGCAAAATTTAAAATTAGACATTTTAATGGTTTTGACACATGTAGGTTCACAGCCTTACAGCAAGGTGATGTGTTTGAGAGAATCACTATGGCAGTGGATGAACATCTTTTATGTTTGAACAAACGCTGTTAACATTAAAGGGGAAATGGCATCCTCCTCCCCTCTCCTCTCCCCTCCCTACCCCCACCCCACCACCCAAAAAGAAAGAAACAGGGAGTTGCTAGCAATGTCCTGCCCAAACATATTTAAGAATAGTCCTATAGGCCTACTCTAAATACAGTTGATGATGACTGCACTTTGAAATTTGAATGACATTCATTCAAAAATATATCCCCTCTGGTTTGTCCACAATGACTTATACAGTCAGTTCTGATGTCAATTAAGCTCACACATGATTGTGTAGAAGACAGGTGTTTTGGGTTACACTTGGAGGGAGGGGGTGGGGGCTACATTTTAACTTAGTAGGGAGTTTTTACTGCCTGAAGTAAGATGAGTGAGATGAGAGCAGGCTTTGAGTTTTTGATTTTCCAGGTGTGCTACAAATCACACTCCTCAGGAAATTAAGGAGTGTGGTAGGTGTGCTGTTTTAGTAAACTTTAATATTTACCTGAGTTCCCATTCTTCATCTAGGTGTGCAAAAAATTACACTTCTCATGGTGATTTGAAATGAGTGATGTTGTGCGATCTTGGTCGCATGTCTCAAAATTTGAGGCCTGTAAGAGAGCCTTTATTAAGAAACCTCCCATATTCTCATAAAAGGTGAATGACAGGGACAGAGTCTGAAGACCAACCTCTCCCTATCAATCACTGAGGTGAAACTCTGTAATTAACAATCTTAGACATGGAAAATTAGCCCCTTAGTTGCATGACTTCCTCAGTGGAGCCTGGACATAGTGGCCACAAGCAATGGCTCTTGCAAACTATGAGCAAAATTATATGCAAGAAACCTGAGCGGCCAGCTGGTCAGCAAAAAAACAAGCAAATCAATTGCAGGCTCAAAAGGGAACATGTTGGGTCAACCAGGTTTTGTATCAAAGCTCGCGATGGATAAAACATTTTCCTGATGGAGTTCCTTAGACTTGTACTGAGTTAACACGCAGCCTGTTATGGAACTCCTCAGTATGATTTCTATTCAAACTTGAACATGTAGTGCAGGTTTAAAAAAAGCATTCTTCAATAATGTACTTCAACTGGTCAACCAATCGGTCAATGCATTAAGCACAAACTGCTCTAATCACCTAAGAAATCGTTGTAATTAAAGGATTAACTGCACAAATTTAGCCTTTAGGGCCTATTTTAGTTGCACCACCACTACCATCCAATTAGTCCATGATATCCTGGCAATTTTGAGGCAACTGACAGCCTGGGAGCCTAGAAATACATACTGCAGACAAAATAATGCCTAAAAAGTCTATAATTTATCACTGTTGGAACTTGGTGGGAAATCAATAAGAATTCATACATGTTTACATCCAGGGAAAAAACCTACATGCTGTAAAAACATGTACAAACACACACATACATGTATACAAAAACCATGCACAGGCCAGTACAGTGTAGTTTACTAAATCACTCAGTTTGCTGAACACAGGTTCTTGTTTCATGTGTCAAATGAGATATCATCGTTAACTATCATTTAGACATTCCATCACCATGGTAACAGCTGACGGAATGTTTTAAGGTATATTTCTACAGTAGGTTATCTCCTTGGAAGTTATACAAATGTAGTGCACTTTTACTAAACAGAAAACCCAATAACTGCATGTAAACAAGTTTAACCCATGTGCTTCCTATCTGAGAAGCAAGAGCAGATATCATAATGCATGTAAAGGTATTTCTGCAGTCTAACTTCTTACTGTATTGTCCAACACAATTTATTTGGAAGAAGTCAAAATAAGAACAGAACTGTGTCAAATCCTAGAGTATAAATTCCAGCCTGCTCATGCATGTTTACCTGCATTCACACTGATACCAACACGTCTTGAGAAGGAAGATTAAAAGTTTCTGAGTGGTGGCCATAAAATGCTAAATTTTTGTTTTTGTGAACCAAGGGTAACACTTGAACCTTGCAAACAAATGTTTGTCTTTTTACCACTGAGAAGTAGTGTTTTGCAGGTCTTTAAAGCATATAATGTGTGACAAGCCTACTCAATACACAGTGAACCACACAAGGAAATAGTGTGCTTTTATTTTTCTGTTATAACAGCATTACAAAACACATTCAAGGTCACTAAATTTTATGGTTACTGTACCCAACTTGGGATTTGTCACATGACTGAATATTTTAATCCACACTGGTGAATGCTTGTGAAACTATATTCTTTTCAAATCTGGGAGCAACTAGGTTATGAATGGCATGTACAGTACATTGCAGATACTGCTCAACTTTTAAAAGGCAAAATGATTCAATGTTGCTGATGGGAAAATTTGCAGGTATTTACTTCGGATTTCATAGGTAGATGCTCAGCATTGCGCTCTGAGTGGACATCAAGGGGATTTCAAGGGGGATTTCCTCTGCAGAACTTTAGTTTTGGGGTCTTTCCCATGCAAGTTATAGTACTTACAGACAAATGGCCTAATAGAAACATATGAAGAAAGTTGCAGAAAATCTGATTAAAGCACTCAGTTTTGATAGTTCAGACCCACTTGCAGGGCTACAGTAGTTATTGGGAACCATGGCACTTGCATAATCACACTTTCTATGCTCAACATAAAAGAACGAAGAACCCATGTCAGTAGGGAAGTTGAAATAGATTCCATTCAAGGATCCACATGCTGATTTTTTTGGAAACACAGCCAACTTGAAGGTCAATTGAACAAAAATGGAGACAGTATCTATCACTTAAAGACAGGCACTCATCACCCCAAAGTGTTTTTTTGGTTGGGGGTATCAACACTCTCAGTTGGTGACTGCTCGTTGATTGACATCAAAGATTTAAAGTTCAAAAGATGCAGAGGAGCAATACATTTCACACAATGTAGAGAAAGAGTTTATTGATTGAACATTATAGTCTTGCAGCTCACCAGATCATGGCCTTAAGCAATAAGCTAGGTTAGTGTCCACACAAGGAGCTTAAAGAGAGTTATTGGAGGGGGTAGAAGGGACATTGCTGGGAGAATTGGAACTGTATTGGATGACAACATTTACCCTTTAAAGTTGACAGTGTTAATACTGCAGACCTTTGGAGACTCTATGAGATGTATCAGAAACATGGCAAAATTTTATATCACACATGACAGCCAATCCAGCCCATTGAAGAATGATCCTCAAATTCACTGGAGGAGTAACAACTAATAACTTAACACTTTATAGTAAACTAAGTAACAAAAGTACTGCAAGTAGTAGGATTTAACCTTGAGTGCTCATAATTAATTGGCCCAGCCACCATATGACTGTAAACACATCTTTTCCAATACTGACCAGCTGTACTAGTTTCATATACTGCATTACTATACACTATAATATGTAATGTTGTAGTCAATCAGTCTATACCTACTCTTGAAAGGTAACTGGTGGTCATTTAAGAACCAACTTGTGCAGTGGAGTCTTCAATGGGGCTCATGTTACTAAACTTGGGTAGGTACAGTATTTAATATCCCCTTTTGGTCCAAAAAACAGGGGACTCGGGTGGTATTCCTTATAGGCAGAGAAGATCATAAAGCACTTTCCTTGACTACCATTCACTGTGCTGAATTTACCTTTTTATAAAAAAAAAAAAAAAAAAAAGTCACATGCACTTTTTTGTCAAAACACAATACATGCCCTCCAGGAATACGTAGGTTACTGTAGTACAGTTCTTGCAAATGAATGGTGTACATGCTAAGTTCTAACTTCTCAGTAACCACAATGTACCGCCATTTTTTCAGGAAATTTGAATGAAGCAGGTTGCCATATGGTATTAAACGTGCCAAGTTTTGTCGAATCTCCCTTTAGAATTTAATAATAATAGCCACAGGCATGCACTTTTTTGTCCATTCCATACACTTCCTATGAGGACAGATGTTAATACCGTAGGCCTACCTGTAACTACAGTAATACTGCACTAACTAGAGTATAAGATACAATGCAAACTGCCAATACCCACACAAAGCTAAGATTTTGAGCTGGCCACCACAAAACAGTGTAGGGCTTTAAGTAAAGAATTTATCCAATTTTAAAATGATTGTTTATTACAAAAGGAGTTGACAAGTTCTTTTGTTTGCGGTACTTAAGTTGTTAAAATGACTTCTGTTCTTTCTCATGTATCCGTATTGAAAAGCTTTTTGAGTGATGAGGGGAAATACCTCTGCTAATAAATTTATTTTTTAGAAGCTACATTATTACTACACAATAACTACAGAGTACAGTTGCTCTGTCCAAAAGATCTGAATGAAGCAGGTTGCTGCATGGTTGGTGCTTGTATTAATGAACAAAGAACTCATCACATAAAGTGAGTTTTGACAAAAGGGATGGACAAGGGATGGATAAACTTTTTTATTTGCAGTAAAGAGATGTATTTTGTTAGTTTTCCCACATGAAATGGCTATTAAAGGTGTCACACTAGCGATACTGTAAGCAATCCACATATTACTGGTTCAAGTCCTGCCTGGTTTATTATAATGTCTCCGTGGGCAAGATGCTTTAATATCCTAATTCCCTCAGAGGTTAAATGGGTACCTGTGAGGTACTGTAGCTTGTCAAAACCCAGTGTATACTTTACCTGCTGCAAAATAGACAGATTGTCTCTGCGACAGGCTATCATTAAGCAGGGGTAATATTTTTTATGCACTTAAGACCTATCGTTGGTGTGTAAAAGTGCTATAAAAGTCAAATTATTATTTGTATTATTCAAGAATTGTCATTTGGAGTCTAGCTACTGTACTCATTTTATGCAGGGACCTGGGGAGGTAACATCAACCTTTGGTCCAAAAATTCTCTCCTGCCACTATTGCAAGGTGGTATTATTACCCACAGAAGATTGTAAACTTGAAGTAACAAATAAAAAGATGCTGTAAGCTAAAGTAACCAAGGGTACAATCCCAGATTTTCAGGGTCAGTCCCTAATTCCACTGTTTTGTCCCTTACATGTATTACAAGTGCCCTTGAGTTTCCTTGAAATGTCCCAGATTTCACAAGAAATCCATCAACTAATATTTAGTACTTCACTTTTTTCAACCCCAAACAAGAATCTTTTGCTGATACTTTTTACACCGAAAGCTGACAAAAGGCAATTGCACTGTACCAAACCACTTTGCACCTAAAGAGACAAAACATTTCTCAAAGTGGATGGAAACTCTCCCCTTATACAGCTTTGAACTGCTTCCTTCGGATATCTATTTCACATTTTAAAACTATTTGTTCCAAATTTTTATTTTAAATATTGGGTCAGCTTGCAGCAAGCATTTGTTGGGTCAGTTTGCAGCAAGTATTTGTTCAAATGGTAAAGCTGTTCACTGTATTTCATTACTGCCAAATGAAAAAGAAACCCAGAAAAACATTTGGGAATTGTACCTACTGTACTTTAACCACTACACAACCAGACTGAAAAACTCACCATAAAGTCCTACACTTTTGAGAATTCTGAAAATGTTTCTGGAAAATAATGAGCAGTTTTTATATACTACTGTACATCACAGACTTGACGCAAGCTTCAAAAAGGGTACAGCAAAACTGCCATTGTAAATTTCTGCTACGAACAGGCATCACAGCAAAGGGACATGCTACTGTGGTTAGCAAAAATAAGTTTGAGGAAAGGGCATGGCAGCATTTTTCACCTTCACAGAACAAGTATTTGAGAGGTAATAATCTGAGGTAATTAAATGTCCACCCTTTCATTGTAGATATAATGTATACAGTAAGCCTAAAGAAAATTTGATTGCTCTCCTATGAATGTAATACCCTTACCCTAGTCCCTCAGCTAAAAAAAGGGATGATTTTTGTGGGTTTTTGTTTTTTTGTTTGTATAATACTTATAATTTCTACAAGTTTCTACAGTACTCTACTCTGAGATTTATTTTTACAACACAGTAGTTTGAGAATATTCACCAGTGAAAGGAAGGGCATCAAAGGCAAAGTATGCAAAAAGGGCATAATAAAAACTATTGTTGTACAGTATGCTACATGTTCTTCTGGGGCACGAGGGCAACTTTCAATGGCATTAAAGGCTTTTATGGTCAGTGCCAACAGTTTATGTCAAGCCCTGCTATGTACAGTACTGCTGTACCTTTCCTGTTGTGCATACCCTGTACTATTCCATCACTCCTGATCATGAAGTACAGTATACTTTTTGCAGTGCTCTTTTTACAGTTGAAATGCGCTGAAATTAACCATAACATACCACACAGCAGGCTTGTGCAAGTACAGTACAGTACAAGTTTGTACACACAAGAGTTCTCCTGCACAGAACAATAAGATATTTTTATCAAAATTGACAATATTGATTTTGTAAATTGCCCTGAATGACACAGACAGTAACAAATATTTGCAATTCTTCATTGCAACTAGACACTCTATCTTTGTATACAACTGTTCAACAAAATTTTTTCATGTGTGCAGGGCTCTAGCCAAGTTAATATTTACAGTAATTATCAAACTGGGAATGCTAGTAGTCCAAGACCTTACTGGTAACTACTCTAATCAAATTTTAGTTTTATAAAGGGCTGTTGGGGGGAGGGGGGGCTAGAGATATTACAACTGATCTGTTAATAGGTCTACTTAATTAAACATCAAAATTCAACCAGGATGCAGAACTACACTGAACATTCTGAGTCAATGTACTGTAGAGACTGAAACTAAACCAGTTTATCAATTACTACATGTTCTTGCCAGCCAATCTAAGGTTGAACAATGAGCTACTGCATGATACAAGCAGAATCTA
>WURT03101461.1:0-12384 GCA_009936505.3 Holothuria glaberrima
TGGTTGTAAACTGGGCCGTTAAACCTCATCTAACTAACTCAACCATCAAGCAAACTCCAACCTCAAATTTTACAAGGTTAAGCGACGGTGATGTGGGAGCAGCACTGAAGATAATTTTAATCTTGAGGGCATTGTTCTCCACTAGCCGTTTTTCCGGGTGCGCCTCCCGGACAAAATCTGAAGAGTGTACGTCAGCGCCCGGTCTTAATGTTGCCGCTCGGACAAAAACCTTGGCCGCCCGGACAAAAAATATTTCTCTCACTTTTTTGGTAACGTTTGAATTGTTCAATTCAAATTAAGCACCACAAACAATACCATTTTGCATCTACCCCACCTTACGTGGGCAAAGATTTTTCGAAAGGGGAAGGGGCCCCCTCCTCTGAGACCCCTCCCCCAGGACAGCGATCGATGTCATCTGCCAGATCAGAGACAAGCGCCCGCACAAAATTTGGACCTGTGGAGAACACCGGAGGGGGTGTTTTGCAAATGGAACGTTCAAACTTGGATTTGGATCTTTTGGAATATATATGTAGTTCCCCTCAGATGGGTGCACTGTATTCGCTCTTGGATGGGAAACCCAGGAGGCTACTATAACCAGGGAGCTTATACTTGGTCCAGGTAGTAGCTCCATGCTATAACCCTCAAGGGAATCGAACATCGAACTTCCCGATCGGCTAAGCTCTGTAGTTGCTGTAAATATCTCCGCTTTTGTCATCTCCGCCGTAGTACACCTCTGAAAGGTTAGTCTCCCAGCAACAACGTATTTGCAAGAAAAAAAGTCCCATAAAACTTGACTGAAAGACAACCCCTATTAAGCCATTTGTGTTTAAGGTGACGTGGTTCACTGTTGCAGAGTTCCTGGATGAGACCCTGGTATAGTGTTGTAAGTCTCCGAGCTCTAGATTCAACACTTGTGAAGAACACCAACTTCGCCTGCATTTCTTTTCAATTCAATGCTCAGTGCTCATTGTACTTTTTGGGCAATCCAGTGTCTCCCAGTGTAGATCGGCATGTGTGTCAAGCCCTTGAGCCAAGGGGAGACAGGTGGCGGAACGCCCTGGAAAAATATTTCTCCCTTGTACAGTAAAAATTACCATTATTTTTATGCATTTGGTATATCTCTCCCTCCCCTACCCCCTTAGAGATATTTCACCTCGGACGCTATCTCATCCCTTCAGGACCTTATCTGGCCACAGGCCTGATGTGTGCATTCTCCCCCACCCCCACCAACCAGACGATTTTCTCGGGAGGGATGATCTATGGAAGTTACCTCCTGTTGAGTAGATTGTCCCCCATATCTTAAGGAATAGATTTATTCATAGACATAAAATGTGATCCTGACTAAATCATTCCTCCCATACTCTATGCCTAAGTAAAGAGTGAAACTTAACTTCCAAAACCTTTTCGTAACATTTGAGGAATTATTACATCGTCATTTTCGTCACTTTATTTTACATGTTATCATTAATTGTAGACCTTTCAATTTCTCCCTCGTGGGATATGGGCGAAAATATTTGCAATAAAAAGCGGTCTCCGTGTTAGCTCTTTTCTCGCATTCACGTCGGAAACAATCCATTGCTCAAATTTGCAGGCACAAACTTTGAGCCCCGTCTAGCTGTCTAGAAGACCATACATTTGTTCAAATCTTTATCATACATTTATATATGACAATGTTCATGAACAAATGTATAATCGTTTAGACCGCCTTCCCAACAGAGTTGAACAACGTCCAACATGTATGACGGTGTTCAAATTTTTAGCTGCGTGTTTCCTCTTTACGACAAATTTTCAAAGCATTCTAAAACGTCTTGGACTATTCTTATCATTTACTCATTTAGTATGGTCGAAGTAAGAGGAATCATCGCCTAAACATGCGTATTACCAGATTAGACGGGTATTCAGCAAAACTTAACATTTTTAGGACGATCCAAGTCCGAGGAGTTTGGGGATACATTAAATGGCTCATGAAACATTGCGCGTATGGTAAACGTTACTGCATAATCTAAGCGGGAGTCTGTGACACAATGCCATACATTTGCATGACGATGTTTATGGACATGTATAATCGTGTAGATGGGGCGTTATCTCCTAAAAAGCACTTGCATGCGGTGGACTATAAGGAATCTGTCACTTAGATCACAGCGATTAAATGTCGTACTTCATAAATATTGCTCCTTCATGAGTCCTTCGTGGCTGCGGTATGTGTAGACTAATTTGCTACCATTGTTCGAATCGTTCAGTTGTAACTCTAAATTGCATTTGTATATGGAGCCATGTGTCAATACATGGGGCAACAAAATATTTTGATCTTTTTTCTTTGAAACTATAAACTTAAACTCCATGACGTATTCTTGTCGTAAGCATTTTGCTGATTGTGCACGGTACACTTGTAATAGCGTAATTAAGTCATCGTGGGTAAGGTTTTACCCTGAGTAGATAATCCTGGGGGTGGGGTGGGGGAGGAGGGATGGTTCACTCCTTGAATACATGATTGTGGGAGATCTACTTTAGGGGATGGATGATCTAAACTGCTTGACGAGCTATGTCCAATGGCAACCTCCTGAGAGCTTTTGAAACAGCGCCACAATACTGCTCATTTGAGACGTAAAAGTACTAGAATGCCGGGAGCGTATCCAGGAATTTTAAATAAAGGGGCACACGGTTTGAATGATCGATGTCCTGGAGAGAGATCTAAGGGGAGTGGGAAAGAAGTGTCCCTTCCCCCTTTGGGAAGTTTTTGCTTTTGGAAAAGCCTGAGAAGCAGAATGGTGCTATTTTTGACACATTTTGAAGCATTTTCTTCATTTGCCTCAACTTTTTTCACGCATGACGGCCAGTAGGGGGCGCTCGCCTGTTGCGCTCTTCTTGGACCCGCTACTGTTGGTGTGTAATGAACTTCTAGTGATTGGCAATGATATTCAAGCGAAGCCTGCAAACAAATAATTTATGAACCTTTCTGAGAAGTGAAAGGCTGCAAAAACAGTCCAAAGCACAGTGGAGTAGCCAGGGCTTTGAGAGAGATCGGGGATCGTGTTAGACATGGTTTTTGCAGCTACCCGATGTGTTGCCAGCATTTTGAGATCTGTTTATCTCTTGCAATGTCTGTTAAAACTATGACTGCCACTGTGCCACTGTGACTAGTCTGAATCCAGAATGTTCTAAAAAGAAAAAGTAAAATGCGGAAAACGTTTCCTTCTTTGCAGCTTACCACTTTGTGTTCCACCATGGTCACGCCCGCAGCAAAATACAACTGTAAAACGAGGGAAGTAACACCTCCCTGGTAAAACCCTTTCCGTTTTATAAAGATGTTAATATAAGTAAGATAAAAGCAGCCTTGAAGTAGAATAGAACCAAAGTGGGGACGCGCGGAGGGCGGAAAAATTTTGGTAGTTAATGAGAAATTTTGTAATGCAAAACAATTAATATACGTCCATCATTCACTCGTTAAGGCGTCTCACCACATTCGCTACGGATCCCTATAGCTTAACCTATTTTCCAGGTCTCTTCAAACTTTTGCTAAATATGTGCTTAACGGCCCCAGTGTTCGTGGCTAGTAAAGTTTTAGGGCTATCGATTTGCCAAACAAGGAAAAGGGTTAGGGGAACAGCATCTGCACGAGGGATATACCCTACGTGTCCACTCTAGCTAAGGGCATACTTTTATGGGGTTCCATTTAGCTTTGCAATGTGAGAAAGTAACTATCCAAAGAAAACCAGCACAAGTGCTGACTTGTCACAGTGACAATTTTTTTTTGATTTTAATTGTTGATTTAACTTTCATTTTTTGGCTTTACAAATTACTTCCTTCCTACCAGTTCGCTCCTTGTTTTCCCCCACACTTGGAATTCTAAGCCGCGGGGATCAACCACTCGTATATGGCATACTGTGTAAGCAATGAGCTACTTAGCAAGCAGGCATAATTTTATGTATACACGATGTAATTTACGATAAAGCGTTTTGAGAAGTGTTGTCTATTGTAAATCGATATGAATGAAAGCTATGTATGCTACAAATTTATCAGCATCCCTCAGTCTACTTATTTTGTTTGCGCAACAAAAGAAAAAAAAAACAGTGTGTCCACTCACCCGCCATAGAAGAATGAATGGCCGTAAAGCTAACTGCGAAAATCCAAAGAAGTCTCATCAATTTTCTTTCCATGATGACGTTGTCTTGTCTTTTAATCTTATCCAATAGAAAAGTCTGCTAAATTGTTGCGATGACACCACGTTTGGTAAATTTCCTTTAACTTGAGACTCTACAGTAGCTAGTCGTACAAAGTATTGTTTCTACCTGCACAGCAAATAGTGAGCAGGTGGACCTTGCCTTTACCGGTTAATCACCTCTCTTAATTTAATATCGTTGTTAGGTATTAACTTCATTGGACTTGGTTACTGTTACTAATTGAGGTACATGTTATAGTTACATGACGTGTACAATGGGACACGATATCTCAACAACGCGTGGATGTCACAAGAATTAGAAACAATGATATTTTAGGTATTTATATTCTGAATTAAAAAGAGGCGTGGGGGTAAGGTGTGTATGTGTGTGTGTGGGGGGGGGGCGTGAGGGAAGGTAAGCCACGACCCCCGTCGGGGAAGGCTCCCCCGGTCGGTGCGAAAAAAACTATGTATTCCCGACGGCGACCAGTGTTCCCGACGGTGTACTGAGTTTTTGTTCTCAATGGGGGCAATTTGCTTCGATAGGGACCCAACATTTTCGGAGGGCTTTCGCACGCTTTAGTGTTTTGGAAGTATTTGCTTCTTCCATAGTTCTGTTCCATGGAGCTAAATAGTACAAGCCCTCTTTACCAAGTAACCTATAGATGAACCAAATAGCCATGTCAAGGTAGGGTATCGCATAGCCTTGTTAATGCTCTTCTGTTTGTCATCATACGGTACGGAAAGAGACTTGTGGATGGAGATTTCAGTATTTCATCACGCACACGGAGTGGATTTGATACAACGTATGTTGTCCCCGATAAGAGATTACAATCCCCGGCAGTTGATTCAATTTTGCTTTTAAATGGGAAGAGACTCTTTTATGTGCATCAACCAATTTTCACGCGTTTCTCACGTTTTACGCGCTATGCAATTCCACAACGAAATTTCCCGGAAAACACTAAATCAGCACGCAACTCAGCTCTTCAAATATGTAAGGATATTTTGCAAAATGAACACTGCAAAGGAATGGTTTAGTACATAAGTTCTCTTTCAGTCTCATCCTTCTCATCCTCATCCTTCTCATCCCCTCCCCACCCTCCCCATCTACATCGTTCCTGCAACCAGTTGCCCATGTCCAGGCGTTGGTACTCTGTCCCCGGGTGAGCCTGGCCCCCTGACAAGCAATCCTAACACCAGCCCTGATTACAGAATTTCGATTAACGCAGTTTAGCTATGTTTGACTGACGGGGTGCTCCTTACAAATATTTGTGGAATCCGTTAGGAACGTCACAAGGTTTCTAAGTTTGCGGCTGAACCTTTCATCTCCCGGAGTTGGCATTTTGTAAGGCAATGTTTAGTCGTTCTAAGGCACAATTCATATTTTTTGGAGAAAAACCTTGAACTCAAATTTATAGTTGGTACTGAAGTCCCTAAGTTGTCCCTCGTTTCCGAAAATTCTGGACTAGGCAGTATCTCATAGTTGAACAAGAGAGTTATTATTAGACGGACTATGCGACTGTCTTCATCTTGAGAGCGATATAGCATGCATGACAATACTTTCATTACTTAGTTAGATGGGGTTTAACGACACACCAACACAAATGTGTTATATAGTGTCAGTTAGACTGAAGGGATAAAAAAAATCAACTTAGGAATACTTTCATTAGGAATTTTATTTGCTTGAGGCTTTCAGAGAGGCAGTTGGTTTCGTTCTGGTCTTATCTTCGCCGTATTTTCTAAACACGTTCTCCCACCAGGGACCTAGTGTACGTTATGAAGCGTTTAGATCATTTCACAGGGGAACAACATGTCGCACATTACGAACAAACCCTAACCCTAATCCTAACATTGATAGGTCCTCACTCTCTGTGATGCCTACGTAGTGTAGACAAGGTTTTCATACGAAGACCTCGGTTGTGACAATTTCTGCCCATGATACAAACCAGAGGACGCAATCGACATTTTTGGGACCCTAGTGAATGCTTATTGTGCCAAAATGCTCGATGTTGGTGACATTTTTAAGTTGAATCACAGCTTTAAATTTTTAAAGAGTTTGGGTATTTTCATGGTTTTGTAAGATGAAAACTTTAAGTACAAGAAATTCACAAGTATTAGAAGTAATAAAATTCAATTGTATCACACACGTCCTTCGTTTCAACATACGCCAGTGACATTTTACGCTGATAGGTAACAAATGTGTAAATGGTCTTATTTTGCTTACAATCTTACATAATGAAATAATTTACTTAAACGTTGCTTTCCGAGATCGGACACGCCAGTATTGCCTAACGGTGTTGTGTTCAAGTAGCACTTACTGTATGCTTAGGATTGACAACGGTTCTCGAGATCTCCACCGCATCTTACCGTGAGCCATTCCAATATTTACAACAAGACTGCATAAGGTAAACACCAAGAGCCTGGCTTGAGAATTTTGAAGGAAATTCCTTTCATCTATCTTCCTCTTCAGACAATCTGAGAACTTCACTCCATTTTCTTATGCCGTATAGATATTGTGCGATTATGTCATCACCTGCCTCATAACTTCCATGTTGTTCTTTAAACGGTTGCACACTTCGGTTTCTATGGCTCCATGACGTCGGTGCAAGGGTCTTTCGGTTCATTCAGCAATGTAATGTAAAGCGTATGTGTGCTTCAAAACAGAAATTCATAAAACTATACATGTCCAAAAAATAGTTACTTTTTATTTATGCTGTGCATCTGAACAACTGTAGAATAAAAATCTTACTACTTAGCCTATCCTTCAATTTTCCTAAAATAAATCCTCACAAGTAGAAATAAATCTATATGTGGAAATACACGTCATTCATTTATTGATCGGTACCCCTTGTTCTAGAGTGCCAATGAGAGAGCGCAGCGTAATGCATACTTAATACAATGAAACAACTGCTTGTTGATACATTGCAACACAACCAGGAGTGGACTGGATGTTTGAAAAGTTAGTTGACTGGGGCTGACAGACCCAGGTAAACTCGCAAAGGGTCCTTCTCCAACAACCGGCCCTAAAGCTAGCCGCATACTATACATGACTTAGCACACTGCAACTCAACTCGATCGTCAGGTCTCCAACAGTCGTGTTGCGTACGTGAGTTTGTTTACGACGGCGATTAGCAGTTTCAAGACCAGTTTTAAGTCATGTCGCCTTCAGCGGGAAGAATCAACTGGAAGAATCAACATGTTCGTTCTTCCCGACTGAAGGCGACATGACTTAAAACTGGTCTTAAAACTGCCAACCACAACCGTAAACTCACGTACACTACACGACTGTTGGAGACCCGGCGGTCGAGGTGAGTTGCGGTGCAAATTTGTGTTGTGTGCGGCTAGCTTAAGAGGCCTGGCGGCGGTCGCCACAACTGAACAACCGTTTGTCCGCCTGTGAAAACATCAAGTTAACTTTATGTCACTATAACGTAATCAAAAGCTATTCTTAAGGATAGGCTTTGTAAGTTGTTTGAAACTGGGGGCTGAACGTTGTTTCGGACCGCCGCCGTCCTGAAAGGGGAAGAGGGATTTTTGCATATTGACGGTCCTTAGATGCAATATGGTGCAACATATTGGACAAATTTAAGGACATTTACTGCAAATTTTTGACAATTTTACAGAGAAAACAAATAAAGGGTTTTCGTCAGGAGGCGAAAGTACGACTTTCCTCCGCTCCCAGCGTCTATATTTTAAGTGAATTCAATAAAGCTAATCTGAAACTGTATTTCACTTTCAATTAAGAGAAAAATCCCCTAGGTTCTTATTCCACAAGCAAATAGTGGATGTACCTTAACTATTGCAGAATTAATTTCAAATCGTCTCAGTTTAGTTGACCGAAGTGTAACAATATGCAATTAAAACCTTTATTTGTTTCACCCGAAAGTGAAAATATGTGAAAAATTAGGGTAAATGCATTGAAGCCGTTATTCATACCTCCTCTTACCCAGCTTCCGAAAACCCGTTAAGGTTAGAGGTCATTTGTAACAAAGTTCTGGTATAAGCTTACTCTCCAATGTCTTAATTTCTTTCTCTTAAAGGAAATAAAATTTTGCAAGAAAATGTTAGCCCTGAGTACGTTTTAGGTTACGCTCAGTCCGATTCGAAAGTTCATCTTTTGTGAGGAGTTCCCTTCATATGATTTATTTTTGACACGTGATACGTCATTTTATACTTTTCGGGAAAATTGGATGGTACGGTACATTATTCCTAATTTACCATATTACAAAGGACTCTCCGTTTGTAGCCTACATGAGATAATTTTTCTGATTTACCACACCTACACATGCCTACACGCACATACGAACACACACACACAAACTCTTTTAAAAGAAATCATTCCTCTTCGTAGTAGCACGGGAAGACATTTCACAAGGGTGGCAGAAGTTGGTCTGAAATTTTTCCCTAACTATCAAACAATCAAGACATATTTTTGCCCTGGAAATGACAATATTTGTTCGGGAAGGAGGATGCCGTTCTATACCCCGCTTCTTATGCTATGTTCCTCTTCATATTTTTAAAAGGTGCTAAGCATTCAACAGAGAAAGGAACAGCATCGTTACCAATAGAAGTAGTATACATGGTATATCTTTATTGCCACTCCCTTCTGTTGTGTTTGGTTCTTCTAAACCTTTTGAGGTCTGTTCCCTCTGTTCTGTCGGAGTGGTGGTCGAAGTGGTCGGTATGGTAGAGGTAGTCGGCAGACGGGTTGACCAATCTCCATCCCCGAAATCAAAGGTACCCATGACGGCGTAATGGTCTGACAAGTCAGTGATGGTTCGTTCCGTTAGGCAGAACCGAGTATCAGGGTAGGCAGGTGTGATCGACACTGCATTAAAGCATACCGTGAACGGGGACGCCCTGGGACGGATCGCCGTCAGCGCTGTTCTAGTAGGCTGTAAATATTCGTTGCTGTATACGGCATAGTCGTACCAACTGGCTCCGGAGGATCTATCCGAAAAGACATCGTTGTTGTCACGGTCGTATGTGGTAGAGAGGCTGCCGACTATCGGGGGCATGGTCGACTTAAGTTCTGCGATTACTTCATCAGCGTAAGTCGGGTCCGCGATTAAGTCTGCGTTCAAGTCACCAGCATAAATCACAGCTTCAGAGGAAGGAATATTTTGGCTTCTTTGGAATTCGTACATTTCTCGAGCTTGAAGAATTCTTACCAAACTACTATTTCCCCGCTCAGAGGACTGCAAGTGAGTACCGAAAACGTGGTACCTCATATTAACAGAGTTGACAGATTTCTCGATACGAGCGTAAACAACACCTTTCTGTGATAGACTATCAGCAGTGGTCCTTTCGGAAGCTGCAAAAACTCGAGACCTTTCTCTCAAAATTGGCCATTTTGAAGCAATGAACACTCCCCCATTTTCCGGTTGTGTTGGCAAAGGTATAATACCAACGGTTCTTGTGATTTCTGTGAAACCGTATTCTGTTAAAATGTCTCGGAAGGTGAGTTGTTCACTTCCGGTTGCAAAACATCCTCCCATAAAGACCTCGTTGAACACGATTACATCCACATCTGGGTGTATCTGAATCAATTCTGGTAAAATTCTGCAAGTGCGCTCCCTTTGACCATTCTGGTTGTAAGCGTATCGAAGCTCCCAAACGTTGTAAGATATAACTTTCAATATAGTTTCTGGCGTTTCTACCAACGGTGTCGGTATATCGGGAAGAGAACATCGAACTCGTACTCCGGTTTGGCAGGTGTCATTTGGATTCCCGGTATCAAAATCTTCCTCACATACGTACTCTAGACCAGCTTGGCTGCAATAACTTTCATCGGCAATGCAATTAGGTGCGTCGTCTGGGGGAGGACAAAACAAAATGATACGAAGATACGACTCATACCGGTTTTTAATTAATTATGTTCGGCATTTCAATAATAGTGATGCACACAAAGTTACTAAAATATACATGAAGGAAATATAAAAATTTAGAAGGGTTAGCAAAAATTTTGTATAAGCAAGAATCTTGCGAAAAAAAGAAAAAAAAAGAAAAAACCAGCAAAGTCTAGCCGTACTCCCGAGGGCACTTCGGTCCGGTGCACAACCTTTTTTGTCGGTTTGACAACAGAATTTAATAGCAAGTCATACCAAGTGTAAGGAAATTTCTGGTAGGGTCATCTGCTGTGCCACCATAGGTTTGACACGTGATCCTCTTAAGAATAGGCTTACAGGATATTTTCCTGGGGAGAAGGCTGGACCACTTTAGCCTAAAAAAAGCTTTGTTTCTCTCTCATATTTACCGACTTTTCCAAATATCTGTCAAAGAAATAGGTTTTGACCAAACTTGGGTGATGGTGGAGATGGGGGCAACGGTGGGTGAAAATTATGTGTTTTAGTGAAAAAAAAATAAAAATTTTGTTTTTATTTATAATATATATTTATAATTATAAATTGAGTTTTTATGCAGAAAATTTGAAAATATTGGGTTTTCATGGAATAAAGGGTTAGAATTTTGAATTTTTATTATAAAATCTGCCGCTTTAAAGAGCAAAAATATTTGGCAATTGGACGGGGATTACATATTTTATCATACCTTTTATGGTTCCCTATGAAAATGGGAGATTTTACCAAAGTGAGAGGATCCTCCTTCAGCCATAAGCAATAGTCCCCTGTCCATACAAAACGATGATTTAAGTTTAAATATTTGCGTAACCCAGTACAGTGATATGGGGAAGGGGTATAAGGGAAGGGGTGTCCCCTCCCCTTTAGAAAATATTTCTATAACTGAATGCCCTCAGATGCGATTTGGTGCAACAAAAGTGTACAATATTGTGAAGTAAATTTATTCCTTAATTATTCAGCAAATTTTTGGAAACAATTTTTGACTGACCTTTGGGTGGGGCCATGGCCCCCGTTGGCCCCCTTGGATCCGCCAGTGGGCGCGCAGTGATGTTTTCGCTTTTTTGACAGATATTTGAAAACCTGGAGCTTATACTGGAGAAAATTTGGGTTTTGGTGTAAGGAAAATTGAAAACTTTGCGTTTTTTATTGAATAATCTGCCCTTCCTATGAAAAAAATCAAGTAGATCGTCGGGACGACTGAAGTCCGTTGGAGTTCATACGGATTAAGGCTCTCTGATGAAATTGAAAAATTTTCCGACAAAGTTTTGGCTTCCTTTTAACAAATATTTGCAAATCTGGAGCTTATATTTTGTGGAAAATATGCCATTTTATGGCAGAAAATATTAAATATTTTGAATCTTTGTAAGGAAATATTGGAAATTTTGAGGTTTTTATTGAAGAATCTGTTCTTCTTATAAGCAAAGTGAAGCAGACCATAGGGGGACTGAAGTTTGTTGAGGTAGTATATACTTATTTTGTGGTACGGATTAAGGCTCCTCGACGAAAGTGTAACATTTTCCGTAAGGAGGCCAGCCTTCTCCGACGTAGGCCAGCCACGTCCACCCTCGTTGGCGCCACCGTTGCTGAAGGAGCAAGTTATCTAGGGGTCCGGATGCATGCTCCCTTCCATTATTAACTTGTTTTTATTTTCAGAGTTTAGGTAAATATAACGCTCTACAGGTCCATCTTTCTTGCGGTTTGAGAAAAACTTTTTCTAATTTCTGGGAACTCGCAGCACTTTGTTATTTGCCACGTTCCCTTTGCTCAGGAGGACCCATTTCGGTGGAAGCAAGCGAGCAGCCTGTTAATTATGATTATGTTTATGAAGATAGTCAATTAAACTTTGAAATGAAGTTTTTCAAAGGCCTTTGAATGCCATGTGGGACATAATGAAACACCAAACGTCTCATCATACACTAAAAGTAATATGAGCTGATAAGAAGCCGAACCCCAGATCTTGCGGGGGGGGGGAGGGGTTCGCCAGATCCCCCTGAACCCCTTGCATACGGGCCTGTTTACACGTTATTTTACAATTTTGTTATGTCACTGAGATTTCCGCAGTGCAGTGGGGAATACCAGGAAGGTCTAATATCAGCTCCCTGGGGAATAGCAACAGATGTGTTTACGTGATAGTGCGTATGTGTGTGCATGGGGGAGAGAGCTGCAGCTCCCAATCGGGCAGACTATCTGTAGTTAAAGGCAAACGTGTAACTTTTCGGGCAAGTTGACTTTGACATTTTTCCTCTCAAAAATGCCCCCCCCCCCACTGACAGTAGTCCCGTCTGTGCATGTGTGTGTAAAAGGCTTATAGGATAGTTAAATAAATAAAATATCAAATATCATAGACAATGTCGCTAAATATGTGAC
>WURT03101472.1:0-12383 GCA_009936505.3 Holothuria glaberrima
AATGTGTCCGAGTTTCGTTAAAATCGGTTAATGAATGTGCGCCTGAGAGCATTAAAGGCAATTGTGGACAGACGTGACAGATAGACAGATAGATAGATAGACAGAGTGACGGTGGAGGATCACAATAGCTCAAACAGCTCTTAGAGCTGGTTTGAGCTAAAAAAAATCGGAATGTGTACTGTATGAATTTATGGTTGGCCCTGTCGAATGACTTTTCTCCTGTGGTCCTGTGGCTTGTCCGTGGCCCCAACTTAACTAAGTTTAGTGAGTGATTCAGCTGGAAAATTCCGAAACTGATAGCTTAGCACAACCTTCCTAAAATCCTCTATTTTTTTAAGGAGGGCCTTATTGCCAAAACACATTTTTACACATGTTGGTGGATTGATCCTGTGGGTAGGCAGGGGAGGGGGAGGTGAGGGGGGTAGAGAGGACTTTAACCTTTGAAACAAAATTCTGTTGTCATACGCAAAAGTTACTCAATCAAAACTGCTTAAGTTGCTATGAACAATATAAAACATATTCTAGGGAAGCATAGGAAGATGATCTCAGCTGGGCATGGGTCTGAACGGAATGTTGTTTATGACCACTGTCGTGGGGGATGGGACCAAGGGGTTGGTCGTCCCCAAGCCTGTAGCCGCCGATGGTGAGCACCGTAGAAAAAAAATTCAACCCTGGAAAATCCAAAATGACCATTGTCTCAACGCAGTTTAAATTCCTCCCTCCTAATAAAATGTTTCCCACTGGTAGGCGAACTCCTTACCCCTTCGGTAGGCCCTACCTTGTCAATAAGGGACTGGACGTTCCCCTCCTCTTGGGGAATTTTTCAGAACTTCAGGATCCCTGCATGCAATTTTATGCAACGTTCGTATTGTGCTAATTTGAAGGATAATTCTCCCTGAAAAATTGTTTTCCTTTATAACATTTTTTTACAGAGGGAATAAAAGGGAGTTTCGTCGTTCCAAGAACAATATTGGGGCATAAGCACAATTTCGTTCCGTCACATTTTTGACAAAAAAGGCTTGATTCCCTCCCCTACCCCTCCCTGGCTTCTTACGTCTCTCTGCAAAAGGGAGGCTCTGCGTCCCACTTTGAAAAGCTAAAATTTTCTATCAGTTTCACCGACATCGTGCATGCTGTGCATTTCCAGTCTAACATGACTGTCTAGCAATGGCAGAGGCTGTAGTCTGTGGATGGCACCCCACCCCCCAGCCGAATAGTCAATTCCGGTCAAAAGATTTCCCTTATCGGGAACGTTAATCTCATGATCATTTGCTACTTAGGAAGCGAGTTTTGCCCTGACGGCAAGCAGCTGTTTGAGGAAACTGCACATTTTTGCAGACTTCTTCACAGGGCCAGATTTGAGGACGGGACCGAAGGGCCCCACAAACTAGGTTATCATAATTTTTAGGGTCATCAGGAGACGCTTTCCAGTGGAAGTTCAAATATCCTCACACGTTAGCCCCCAAATGTGCATTGTTGGGAGGGTGAAGAGAGACGAATTTAAGGGGGTGGGGATTGTTCTCAGATTGCTATAAATTACTTAACTTTAAGCTTCATCGACGAAGTTGGGGAGAACTACATCACTAAAATTTTTGGGCACTAAATATATTAGCAGAAAAATAATGAAATGAAACTGAAAGAAAAACAGATGAAAATTATCATAGAGCTCGAAATATCGATATTTTCACACAAATGAATGAACTTGGCCAAGTTCCCGTTTTCATTCCAACCAGGTATCACTAATTTGGTAGTTGGAACTTCATGCGTCCTGCCGAGTTGTGGGTGGAAAATTTGGTCTTTTTCATTACCCAAAAGCTCATAGGCCTCGCAATAAACTTTGAAAATTTTAGGCTAATCTCATTGCACAGTTTCTTGTGTTTAAACAGGATAAGGGAAAGATGAAAACAAAAAAGAACAAAAAAAAAAAACACTGAGTAAGAAAAAGATGACAGAATAACCAAGCGGGTCACAAACATGCGACGTTACCGCCAGGAGACACTTCTTTGATATTTGAGTTCTACGCATTTATAGTCGGCATGTCCGGGTAGTAAGCTTACTCGGCCGTTGTCATTTAGGAACGAAATGAGGTATATACCACCTTCGAAAAATTACTCAAAAATGAGCGAAACATCGGTCAATATGTAAGATATTTTAAAACCAGCTACTGCGCAACACTGACGACCTTGTGATGCTTTCACACACAAGACGTGTTTCACTTGTTTAGAGAATGGACCCTATTAAGCCCATTTTATATAGGCCTACTGAGCATTATTATGTGTGTGAGCTACACACGCTAGCAGTTGATTTAAGGTGTAGTATAGCCGGTACAACCTAGACCAGTTTTGTAGAAAATAATGAACACGAATCGCGAAGCGACCTCATGGCAAAGACTCCGGAAAATCTCTGAAATGACTAACTCTGTAATAATTTAAATCTCCTTCATTGCGCTTTTTTTCAACAAGAAACAAACAAATAAATGGTTCAATCTTCTAGGGAAATGATAAATACAGGATGATTTTTTTTCGCATGCAACATTTTTTTTCGGAACCGGGTAGTAAATTTGGAACCGGATTACCTGTAGAAACACTTGTTGGCTGCACTCGTGTGTCAGAGAATGTACCACGCAAAGATGAGGCATAGGCCTATACATACCCGAAACATGCACATATCGTGTAAGGAGGACAGGGAGAATCGGTACATGTGCACTGCACTGTACACAGCAGTTACTTGGTCACGAGCAGCATGTGAGTGAAAAAGAAGTCTTTGACTCCATGTACGTCTTTTACTCCATGTATGTGTGTGGCATACATACCGAACGATCTTAGCTCTGTGTATCTTGTGTGTGTAGGTATGAGCATGAAAGTACTACCTCCGAGGTAGTACTCCGTGGTATAAGAGTTTGAAATTCGTAATGTTTCTGTGGCAAGGCTTTCGCCAATAAGCTTATTGTTTTATGGTACATTGTATTAACAAAAAGCGATCGTCGACAAAGTAACATTTTTTTCATGCCCCCTCAGGAATATTTGAACATTGCGGCTGTTTTTTGAACATCACGGTCTTACTGCTTTTGAAGTTTGAATGTTGTGGGCCGCGTTGTTAAAAAGGCCCACAGGAAACCCTGAATACTACAACAATGATTTGAGGACAATATTTAGTCTTCCTCTAAAATATCAACACCCTAAACAGTCCTTCAGCATCTTTTAAATTTAAAAAAAAAAACAAACATAATTGGAAAAAGTTGTAGGCATACATTTTAAGCTGAAGACATGTTAGTCAAGAATACACCATACGAAAGCTTACCTGAACTTGACCAAGCTGTCAATGCCCTCTCCTGGAAATTCACTAAGGATCTCTAAGGCAGTTACAAATCCCACACCCTGAATACCAATGGTATAATCACTCCCCATCAATAGACCAAGACTGATTAATTTGAATCTATCCAGGGCTGCAAGAAAGAAAAGGATGAAAACATCATGAATGAAATCAATGCTAAACTCTTTGTAAATATAGCACTAAAAACCACCCTGTAGACCTAGAAAATCTTTAAGAAGCAGATAAATTTTGCCTCCAAATATTCAAGGAGTTTAGATTTCTTATGGTTTGGTAAAGCCCTAGAATTTTGTCTTTGTCTTTTCTACAGAGCAGAGATGAAATTTCACCAGGTATTGGGGTTCCCTATCATTTTTTAGCCCAATCTTTTGTGTATGTCTATCTGCTTGATTGAATACAGCCAAGGCTATTTCTCTCCTGACAAATACAATCAGTTCTCTTGTACTTCAGCAAGCACAAAAACATGAACTTCAATGAAAACTGATTTAGACAAAGGAGGGAGGGTTAAACTACTCCATGGATGATAATGCAATTGGTCTTTTGTAGACATTCAGCACTCATGTCAGTTATGTATGTATGGACTACATGACACTCAATGAGAGGAGAGGTCAGAAAACAAAATTATTTCAGAAAACTAACAGCTACCACATAGGCTGGGATAACTGAATCACTTTTACTTTTGGAGAGATAATTACAATCAATACAAATAGCATCTGTCTGCATCAATCTTGTTCTTATACACATGACTGGTAAAAGTAAACAGACACATAGACAAAATTTCACTTTCTCAACTGATGTCATGGCAGAATGGATATAGATGGTGCCACTTATAACTCAGCAACTGAAATATCAGAATTTGAACCTCATAGCACTTGTGTGGATTTTAATCACATAGTTGTTTCTGCATATGGGATGGACTTCTAATTTGAAAGAGTCCAAATTCGGGCTGATATATTATGGTTTGTATACCACCTGATGCAAAGACATGAATTTTATGTCCTTAAATGGGGTGTTACTGCTATAGGCCTAAGTGTCATTCACAGCTTGAATAAAAGGAACACTGTGTTTACATTGCATCAATATGGTACAGAAAGAAAATAGCTTTTATCATACTGCAGTGAACCAGAATGCAAAAATGCATTGTGGTTTGTTGATTTCAAAGTTTGGTGGAACAAATAATTCATGAGGTAATATTTAAGAAAGCAGAGAATTTCTCCCAGTAATGACCCTATTAACTAAAAGTAAACTTACCCTGCTACTCTATGTTGAATTTCCCATCTATTATTCACATTCCAGTTTTACTTAGGACTATTTACTGTACCACAAATCAATCATGCAGTCTTTTCATTAATATTTTAGCATTAAAATGGATTATAAAGTAAAAGGATTGCATCGACCTCTTAAATCAACACTATGGTGATATTAACTGTAACTCACTCAGCTGTCTCTCAATTGCTTGGTTACTGTAAAACAATACATCCTTGTCCTTGGTGAAGAAATTCTTGTAAACTTTCTGACCACCAAACAGCCAGACATCACTGTCATCCGTAATCACACCCTGACATTGGTCAGATAAATCTAAGAATGCACACTGGGCTTCTGCTTCTTGTGGACTCTCAATGTATGGTATCCCAAACAAATTGAGTAGCTCCTGGGAAAATAATGTAATGCAAAGTGTTTGATATTAACAAAGTATGTAATACATGGTCTACAGTATACACCTATGCTTAAACTTGTAATAAAATTTAAATTATCAAATAAAACTCACTTTTCTGGTGGTAGGGAACTCTCATAAATAAAATAGGGCAAAAGATAAAATTAAGTAAAGTTCTATTGACACTAGATTTTAAAGTCTGTTAGAGACAAGTCAGGGAGAAGCCCCTGCCCCAGTCTGAAGTCATTATTCTCCCTGACCATAACATAAATGCAGAATCACATATTTATGGCAAGCCAAGGAGTTTCATCACTAAAACAATTCAGTTTTAACAGAAATATTAGGAGACGAATTAGTACAATAAGGTCCAATCATTTCATTCAAACTTAGCCAACTGCATGTGGACTTTAAGAAACTCATACTTTCATAAGATGACTTCAAAGAGTCATGACCAAGTCCTTGCAAATCAGTTACTACCCTTGATGCTAATACCTGAGTCAAGTCACCACTTCAGAAGACTCAAATGTGACTTGATTTGGGAGTCAACCCTAACCCCTTTAAGAGTTGGGATTAATGCCTAAATCAACTAGGCCATCCTTTGATTTCTACAACTCTGTTGTTTGTAATGACAAAAAGTAAAAGGCAACAACAAGTTAAATGTAAATCAGGTCAATGTAAATCCCATCAAGCTGGAATTTTAGGTGAGGAAATGAAACAGTAAAGTTTACTGAAGCACCGGAAAGCAAAAGGAATCTTCAGAACAAAGCAAGCTGCACACAATACAAATAATAGAGTAAGATGAATACTCTACAGCAACACAGTGTTTTCTTCATTTCTTCTGATATTACCCAAAACCCAGGGGGTTTTAGTATTCTTGAAGAAAATTTCAGGAATAAACTTGGTTTGGGAAATCAGGATTCTCTCCTAGGATTGCTAGAGTAGCAGCAGCTCTTTTCATGGGTCTGTAATAAGGGTCCAAATATAAGCTGTGATACAGGTTGTCCTACACACCAAAAAGTTTTGGGGTGGGATACCTCTCCAAACAGGACAAATATCCTCCCTAATAAAGACTCAAGACTTAATACATATGGTGAACACTTTTGTGCCCTTCATAAAAAAAAGTCAATGATTAGTGTCTTGGTGGAAGTTTATCGAGACGGTAAGCATGCAGGGATGGAAAATGTTACATATCCTTAGAAGCAAGAAACAACTCTGTTATCTTTAACCAGTACCGGTCGGAAAAAGTACTTTCTGAATGTACTGATGGTTGGCATTTCTGCATC
Source organism: Holothuria glaberrima (assembly GCA_009936505.3). Classification (NCBI taxonomy): domain Eukaryota; kingdom Metazoa; phylum Echinodermata; class Holothuroidea; order Aspidochirotida; family Holothuriidae; genus Holothuria; species Holothuria glaberrima. The sequence continues at coordinate 6,268 of WURT03101472.1, forward strand.
TTGGTCAGGCCCAACAAGCCCCAAGCATTACCAGAAAATCATTGGAAAATGCCTGAATTTTAAAGGAATAATAAAAATAGGGACTAGAAATGTAACCCTCCACACTCTACTCACCTTGCTATCATTGTACATTGCTTCTGTAACAGAGGCAGCCATCCTTTGGTCCTTTCCTCTTTGAATTTCAAGATCATATCTCTCTGAGTCAAGACTAGCTTGCATGGATTCAAACTCCTATTGACCAAATAAAAGAAAAATAAAATACTTCAGCTGCATTTATTAACTTTTACATCATTCTGATTCAGACACCTACAGTGCACTGGAAACCCAATAGCTCTGAGGGAGTCCATGCCTTTCTTTGGGTGGTTCCACCACTGTGAAAAACCCCCTAGTCAAACATTTCCCCAACTTGTTAATTTCAAAATTTTAAGCTACAATTATACTTGCTTAGACATGTTTCTTCCATGTAAAGCACTACTAAATATGTTAAAATGATTGTAGCATTATATTAAAAACAGATACTTGTCACCCCAAGTATGACTTTTACTTTGGGGTAAGTAAAAGTCTCAATTTGAGACTGCTCTTTGACTGACATCAGAGTTAAAAAATTCAAAAGATGCAGAGTAGCTCGTATTACACAGCCTGTACAGATATTGTTTTTATTATAAATTAGGGCCTTGTATGCTCACCAGGATATGGTCTTGAGCAATAAACTATGTTTGTGTCTGCACAAGGAGAAGCTTAAGATACTTGCGGGTGCCAGGAGGGGCTAAAACTAAGTTAGTTAGGAGAATTGGAACTGTATGGGATGAGAAGATTCCCCTTTAAGTCACTATTGTTAATTTGTTATGAAGATGACAAAGGGAAAAAAAAGCTTTTGTTATCATCTTTGTTTAAGATACTCTCCAGTATCACAATGACTTGCACTTCTTAATGTCCCATCTTTGAAAATACTTTTCAAAATACTCCTCAAGCCTAACTGCAAAAGACTATATTATACAAAGGGTAACAATTTTTCTATTCATAGAAACAAATTTAGTTGCAATACACAATGTCCAAACATTTTGTCATTAAGATGTGTTAGGAGCTTCATAATATTAGATAAGCAGTTAACATTTACAGCAGACTTTAATTACTACATTACAGTATGTATACAAATGCAGAGACTCCATATGTCCAAGAACATTGTTTTTTGGGAAAGCCCCTGTATTGTTAAACATGCTCCAGTCTGAAATTGTAGGGGAACCTCTAAAAGTACAGATCTATTCATACAAGTACTTTGCAGACAATTGTAAGAAAATAATCAGTATGGTTGCAAGTTTGTGATACAAGTTAGTTCTATAGCAAAGTATAAATATATACCTCTTCAAATCCTGCTGGAATATTTGCTTCTGGAGACTGAGATGATGAGGGCTGGCCATGGGTGCTACTGTCAATTAATGGCAAAATAAATAATGCTAAGCTCAATAGGACAATCTAGATAAAAAATGCGAAAGATTCTCTCTGAAATATTAAAATTAGAAATGCACTTAAAAACAAAGGATCAAAGATATTTATGCCTTCCAATCTTTAGAATTTTGCCATACAAAACTGTGATAATTGTATATGGTTCAAAGAGCAATATGCTCACTTCAGTTTGTAGAAAGTACTCAGTCTTTCCCTCTCTGTTTTCCTCCAACTTACTCCCTTTTTGTCTTTTCTTTATAGGCCATCTGAATTCATGGTTTGACGCAGATTTCTATCCATGGGACAGTAGGAAAGACAAACGACAAACCCCAGATATGGGATATATCCAACCCTTTTCAATTCCAGTGGCCATGGTCGCAATGGCGACTAAAAAATAAGCCTGGCAACTAAAAAACACCTTCAGCAAATGTTCCAGTTGCCAGCCTTTATATGTAACGAAAAAAAATTGGCGACTACCTTTTCTGCAAGAGTACCCCGCAAATACACCCACAAATACACTGTAATAAAAATTACATCAAAATATAATAAACATAATACATGGGACTGGAAGTTTCGTGACTAATCTTCATTCAAATAAATACATGTAGGCCTACATTTTTTTACTTTATGATTAATAATATTTAGCGGTAGTGGTATAAGCATATTTGAATGCAATACAAAAACAGAAATTTACATAAGACAAGAGAGAACAAGACAAGAGAGAACAAGACAAGAGAGTATTTGACAAATAATTTTATTACTTTTATTAATAATTAATTAATAGTTAACATCTATTGTTTACTTAAAAGGGTGAAGAAAACTCTGCTTGTTCATGATAAAGCCTAACAGATAGTCAATGTGTTCTGTTCATGTTATTTTTGCTGAAGCAAAGACAAAACATTATTTACATAGTTAAGACTGGAGTTTAATATCAATTAAATGTGCACACATAATAAAACCTCTCTTAACAGTAAAATAATTGAAGGAAATGATGAAAGACTATTGTTTTCTTAACTTATACAGAATTTATAGGAATTATAGCATGGGGAATATCCTTCACAATGATTTTTTTTTATTTTATACCATTTCAAAACCGGCGACCAAAAACAAATCTTTAGCGACCAAAATTTTGTAAAAGTGAATACTTTGTCACCAGGACGGAAAAATACTGGCGACCAAGTTTTCAGTGCAATTGAAAAGGGTTAGATACATCCCTTCTCAACTTTTGCCTCCAGGATGATTGAAATCAAGGCCAGGGAGATTGGGGTTTTCTTTGTCACTGGTGGTCAGAAATATCACTCTCAGTAATGTTAAGACACTCTCAACAGTGAAAAAAAACATTCCTACCAGTTTTGGGGACCCTTTCCCCTTTCTTGGATTAACTTGAGGTCCATGGACTTTGCATTGAGGAATACTCTCATAGTTTTTATATGTGTACATTACCTCCTAATGCAAAATAAAGTTTGAACTCATTGAATGGCATGTGCCTATTACTTCACAGGTATACAAAATTACACTATGCTGTAAGCATTACTACGTAGTACTGTAAGACTAATACACATATGAGAATGAATTAAAATCACTAACCTTTCTGTTATGTTTATTTCTTCTGAAGTCTTGCTTGCTGTAGATTCCTGAAATAAGCTGGCAGGAAACAATTCATCCTGACTTGGTGTGGTTGGAGGAACTAGCTCAACCTCTATAGCTGCAGATTATTAAAGACATTCTTCATCAGTAAATGCAACTTGTAAGAAGCAAACAGTGTGCAAGCCATTAAAATTGTAAAACAAATAGCTTTGACTGTTGGCTCATTAGAAATCATGTTTCATTTTACAAAAATCTAGGTATGTTCAGTACAAAACAAGGAACAAAATTTTTCTGTTAAGTGCAGTGACTTTCAATGGACTTTATTTGATACAGAGCAATTTTGTGAATTCATGCAAACAGTGTTTCTTCATAACTTCTCATGTCCATTAAAATTTTAAACCAAATCTCATCGATTTGTGAAACAAGGGAAGTCATTAAGGTTAAAACTAAGGTAGTAAGTAGCACATGTACTCATCAGCTTTTTCATATTCAAGAGCTTCATGAGTTTTCTTGTAAATAATTTTGCATGCAGATAAAATGAGGGAATCAAAACTGCCATTTGAATAATTTCCCTAAAGCAAACTTAGCTCCAAGCTTTTACAAATGTATGTCCCATTCCTATACTGAAAGTACTAGAATTATGTTGACAAAACACCAAGAGACCAAAAGAGTAAGGCTACAGATGAGTGACATTTGACAAGTAATGTTCACTCAGCTTCTTGTATCATGTTGCCATGTTATTGCAAAAGGGAGACCATTGACCAGACTACCTGATGGTCCTAACACTAATAAAGCAACCATCATCTTGCAAAAGTCAGTCAGCCATGACAGTGACACTTTCCATTCAGGAAACTACATAAATGAAGTACAGATGATAATACACTTACTATTTTCAGCTATTTTCCTGTCTTCAGTTTCTTGCATATCTTTCTCAATTTCTCCATCTTCTTTGTCTCTTTCCTGGATGGTTATTTCCATCTCTTCATCATCGTTCAACAAGATCACGTCTTTCTCTACTTCTTTACCTTCCTCCTCTACCGCAGTTATCTTCTCCTCATCCTTTGTCAAACTTATAACATCTTCATTCCTGGGGCTTTCTTCATCTTTTGAGGACAAATCAATCACCTCTGCATCTTGGTCCAATACCATCACTTCTTTCACATCATCTTCATCGATTTTTCTGAGACCATTTCCATCTTTTTCTAAAGTCTTTAAACCTGATCTTGAGTCTTCTGATATTTCCTCCAGTGATACATTTTCTACTTGCTTCTCCATCTTCTCTAATATGTTTCTCTTCTCTTCCTCAGTAGATGCAACCCTCTCTCCATCCTCTTCTGTATCTTTGACTCCTGTCTTTTTATGACCGCTTCCATCAGTCTCTTTCTGTTCCTCATCTGAGTCATATTCATCTGATAAATTAATTTCTGTTTCTCCTAGAAACCCCCCTGCTTCTCCCACCATACTTGACCTTGGTCTTAGTTCTCCCTGAGGTTTAGAAGCAATTTTAATCTCCTCTTCTGATCTTCGTAATCTCGTCACAGATTTGTTAAGATCTTTTTCTTCAAGTTTCCTTTTTTTCAAGACCTCATCTTTGTCCCATAGTTCACTAGCTTTCCTCTTTTCCCTGTCTCTTAATTCTTCTTCATCAATAAAGTTGCTCCCTGTTCCTGTCATTACCCTCTCTATTACCACATCCCCAGATCCACTATCACTCTTTTTCTCTTCTGAATTAGAATTGTACTGATGAAAAAACCTCCAAACCTCTTTCTTAATTTCCTCCTTCTTTTCATTTCTTGAATGTGATGGTTTTTCATCTCCCACCACAGATGGCCTTTGCTCAATATTATCTCCACTCCTGGAATCCCTTTCCGATGGAGGTACAAACCACTCATCCACTAAATTAATTGCAGTACTATCTATCCGATTGTCTTTGCTTTCAATCATATCATCACTCTTGGAGACACTGTTATCATTACTTTCTGCTTTTGTTCCTTCAGCTTCATCTTCTTTGGTCTGATTACGGATGAGAACATAATGTTGAGTGTCCTCAGATGCAACCCTTCCTGCCTCAAAGGCTTCAAGACGAGTCTCATAGTCTAGGAGGATGGCAAGATCCCCAGATGTCTTCGTCTTCATCTCTCTCTGTAATTCATCCAGTCGATGGGTCATTTTACCCTTCTTCATCAACCTACTCAACTGATAGTTGGAGAAATCATCAGCTTTCTGCGGAGGAGAGCAAATCATACATCTGAAGTTCATAATTTTGTGCTTATTCCTCACTTCACTGTACAAGCAATGACGAAGATTGAAATCAAAATTAAGAGGCATCCTTTTCCCTCCCATACTTAAAAATGACATGTACTTGCTTACTTTCTCATTGTTTCATTCCATAGACATGATTAAAAAGACATTTGTAGAGCTAAAACAGTACCAAAAATTCCCATGAAAGAATATTTTGTTTATGGGATTCTGAATGTTCCATAATTCCTATCATAATTGGACCTGTCCACAAACTGATATGCGAGACTTGTAGATATGTCATCAGCTTTGTATACGGTTTATCGACCGAAAAACTTGGATTTTCCGTCGACAATCCATGTTTTTCGCGGAAAAACCATGTTTTCCGGTTGAAAAACATGGTTTATCGACCGATAAACATGGTTTATCGGCAATAAACTTGAATTATCAACCGATAAACATGGTTTAAACCATGTTTATCGGCGATAAACTTGAATTATCACTGATAAACCAAGTTTATCGGTCGAAAAACATGGATTTTCGATGATAAACAAGGTTTTTCGAGCAATACGCATATTTTACAGGTGACAATCCAAGTTTATCAGCGATAAACCATGTTTGTCGGTCGAGAATCCAAGTTTATCGGCGATAAACCATGTTTATCGGTCGATAAACCACGTTTATCGACCGATAAACACGGTTTATCGGTGATAATTCAAGTTTATCGGCAATAATCTTGGATTATCGGCCGAAAAACATGGTTTTTCAGTGAAAAACATGGATTATCGACCGAAAATCCAAGTTTTTCGGTCGATAAACCATGTTTTTCGAATTATTGAGCATTTAGC
>WURT03101483.1:1852-12381 GCA_009936505.3 Holothuria glaberrima
ACCAACAACGACACTGGGAATCATGTGAAACCAGCAACGACACTGACCATCATGAGAGACCAACAACTACACTGGGAATCATGAGAAACCAATAACTACACTGGGAATCATGAGAAACCAACAACTACACTGGGAATCATGAGAAACCAGCAACTACACTGACCATCATGAGAGACCAACAACTACACTGGTAATCATGAGAAACCAACAACTACACTGGGAATCATGAGAAACCAATAACTACACTGGGAATCATGTGAAACCAACAACGACACTGGGAATCATGAGAAACCAATAACTACACTGGGAATCATGAGAAACCAACAACGACACTGGGAATCATGAGAAACCAGCAACTACACTGACCATCATGAGAGACCAACAACTACACTGGAAATCATGAGAAACCAACAACTTCACTGGGAATCATGAGAAACCAATAACTACACTGGGAATCATGTGAAACCAACAACGACACTGGGAATCATGTGAAACCAACAACGACACTGGGAATCATGTGAAATCAACAACTACACTGACCATCATGAGAATCCAACAACTACACTGGGAATTATGAGAAACCAACAGTTACAATCTGACAATGACCATCTAGACACGGTGAAGAAATCATCATTCAGTAACTGTACTGTTAACATAAACCTCCAAAAGATATCACAAGTAACAATTAAGGAATAGTGACATCTCCATTGACCATAAACATACAGATCACCAAAAGACAGCAAAAGCTACACTGACCAACAGAACAAAAAGTTCTATAACCAACCATTAAAAAGGGAATTAACTTAAGTGACCATTTTGTTTACTTGTCACGATTTGATGCAATACTTTTCAGTCTTAATTATCCAATTTACGAATACTGTCGGCTGCATATACTTATTTCTGATCGTGGCATTCAGCTTTCAGTGATATTCAATACTGTCAAATCTTTATAGGCACACTTTTCTTCTATGTTTACAATACATCACAACTCACTCCATTCAGTGATCATGACAGAAAGTGGCTTTATGATTGACGAATGGGCCTTTCTCCAATTTTCATTCAATCTACCTTGGAAGAAAATCGATTGATTAAATTAAATGACTTTATTTTAGTAATCACCAACGCCTGGTAAGTTATGAGATAATCTGATTTATTTATAATCTCATTAAAATGTGGAAAATTTTTAAGAATTCATGGTAGTGTAGGAGTCATGTGCCTTCGCAGTATGATATAAATTAAAATCAACTTACCTTACAATGCTGTTGATCCAAGGAAAACGAAGCATAAAAGAAGAAAGAAAATTGGTTTAAACAAACGAAAACGATTGAAAATCTTTGTAGATTGTAACGCAATGTTAAAAACCGGAGAGCTACAAGGAGCTAACGTAATGAAAATAAAAACGACTTACAGTTTGAAGGAATAAAGATAGTTACTTAGACACGTTCGGCGTAAATGACTGTTTATGACATTCGTGATGGTGGGGATTTAGTATAAATAGGTCAGATATTGCTTGAGGGGTATACTAAGATTTCATATTTCATCTTAACAAAGCTTCAAGTATGTACATACGCTATCGGAGGCAAAGGTAATCTACTTCCGGAGGGTAAACTATTCAAATGTTCAAGGAACACCATAGCGTTCTCTCTTCTTTTTCTTTAGAAACATGTGCAATATTTATAGTTTCGAGCTGACCACTTTTTGCTGGAGGAGTGAGAATTTTGAAACCAAAAATTGTATGCGTTCAAGTATAGTGACATTCTCGAACATGACTCACCCTGCAGGGCTAGCCACATGTCAACCTTGACCGTTTTGATCACAGGCTCGTTCAGCATTGGAAAATGATTTTGCAAATCTTTAGAGTCTTTAGCAGTTTAGTGACGGCAGTAGGAGTGAATTTAATAGCTCAGTACTAGCATTGCAATTAAGGAATAAATCGCATTTGGCGAACTATTATTGGTGAATAAACCGTTGAGACTCCACATTTGACAAAATAACGGACGAGGTGAAGCCGAGTACATTATTTTGCCAAATTTAGAGTCGAGACGGTTTGTGAGACAATAATAGTCCTACAAATGTGGTTTATTCCTATTCTACCACCGAAAATGTGTGAAAAAAATTCATTTTTATCAGTCTTTACGTTTACTGACCGTGTGTTGCAGAATAACAGGTCAGTGTTTAACCAATCAGAATGCAGGATTCTCAATAACGGATGGCTAGAGGTGGTAAAATGAGTAATTACATCCTTTCTGACCCAAGTTTTTAGACTAAGAGCGGAATGTTATTAAGAAAAAGGTTCATAATCGTCATCTTAATAAACATCCTGACGTCTGCAGGGTGATTCCGGTGACACCCTCATATTATACACCCGCTTGAAAGTTATTAGTTGGAGGGGGTATTCACTCTTCGTCTGCTAAGTTGTGGGCTTGCGCATAGTCAGTTATCGGACAAGCGTGGATGAATAAATAGTCGCAAAGTGATGGTCTTATCTGAGGCGAAAGATGATAAATTTTCTAGAGTCACCAGATAGTTTGGAGGATCAGCTGCTCTCAGGGTAATCTATTGCGAATATGAGCCGTATTTAGCCTACCACCAGTGATGGAAGAGTTTTGCATTTTAACCTGCCTTTTAATTCTAGAAGACATCTGAACGTTAAAAAATAAACACGATGTCTACCGCTTGGCGTAAGTTTACATTTGTAACTAGAATAAAGAGCTAATCTATGCCATTGTAGCAATATGAACCAAAAGCCTCGTAATTATTGGTTGCGCTAAGAAGAAATCGAGGTGAAATATTTGCTTCTTTAGATTTTGAGCTAGGTGCTGGCCAGTGACCTTGCCTCTTGAATACACAAAAATGCCACGCCGTATTTTGACGTTCAGTACATGCTATGGAAGAAATCTGACTCTGTAATTAAAAAATGCACTCGATGGCAATAGATAAGCTAGCCAATGCCAATAAATATCCCGTCAAACTGTCCTGGCTAGTAACTAAAGGTATATCTAGCATCAGCTTAACAGTTTTATTATTGATTTTACTGTTTTATGGGCAGGGCTAGTAAAGGCGTTATCACCTTCATAGAAAAAGAATTTCACAAGCATTTAATGAGGACTTGACGCCGTGAAAGTGCTTCGGTACTGTGTTTTGTGCCATTTGGCCTTCCATCCCATTTAATTTGTCGTTGGTTCATGAATAGCAAGGAATGTTCAACATCTCAAGTTTACTTCTTTATATTTGCTTCTAAATGTGGAGTGATCTTCTTTGTTAAGCCCATAAGGGTTTAAAGTTCACTTTCATCCACATATTATTTGTTTGATTTTTCTGTCTAACAAATTAAAAACCCGAAATGAATGAATATCTCGTTTAGAATCAAATCAGTTCGAAATTAGAGGAAACCAGATGTTTACCATACAGATCAAGAGTGAGTGCGTTTCGGAATGCCTTTCTGCCTGGCACAGGGCATGGGCAGTAAGAGTTGGGTGTAGGCTACATGCGCACTACAATACCTTAGATGCCATCGTGACGCAGTGAACGCTTGACGGGCTAAATGATCAACCACTTTATATAGAAACGCGAGACGCAGAGCTGAGACGTCCGTGAAAAACCTCTACTGTCCAGCTGTTAGTAGATCAATGGTCACAGGAACGCAGGTGTGAATGCATTGGACATTTCCCAGTCCCTCGACTAAGGGCGCAACTGGAGCACGGCTCCTCCAAACAGCTTGGGGTTACTATGACTAGATTTCCTATCAGCTAACGAGTTAGCTTCAATATTCCCTGACCACAAATAGATTATTATATTCATATGTCGAGGTTACCACAAGCTCATGGAAGAACGTGGGCTTTTGACTCTGCACAAATTTTCTTTTGGTTGCAGAGTATGACTTCTTTACAACCTCCAATGTATTCTTCAATTCTTTACCCAGACAATGCCATCTTTACACCATTAACTTTCTGAAGGAACTTTAATATTTGACGTTTTGACATTTGTGACGTTGGATAACGACGGATTCAATTTGGTAGCAAGGGAGATAAAGTCAAGGTCAAATCCTTTCAAATAATTGGTTACCTTGGTAACTTGTGCTGAACTTGCTTTTCCTGCCAAAGTATCATATCCTATCCAGTATTGTTAATAGCACCATACCTTGGCAGTACTTTTTCTATGGTTAAACACGAGAATAAAATTGTTGAATTGTTACCGTGGGAAAGGGCCGTATCGCGTGTCTGTTTTGGCGTTCCTTACAACCTTACTCCTTCGGCGCAACTCGAGTACGAGAACCGAAGAATTTTTGTATTACCCACGAAAAATTTCTGCGAAGTCCAACATTTAAAGGTGGTAAATACTCTGATTGATAAGGCAATCTGTCGATTGTTCCTTTTGGAAATTAAAATAATTCATGTAAATGAAATGTAAGAACTTGTAAAAGGAAACGTTTTATCAAATTAACTTCTTTTGTTAAATGACTAAAAAATCCATAACCATGGGTGTTTCTACCAGTGATGTCGCCGAAGTGTAGGGAGAGGGGGGGGGGGCAAAGTGGCATTGGGTCCCCAGTTTTTGCTTTTGGTTCTTTCTTCCCCATCCACCCATTCCTTTGTATCTTGTATCTTTAAGTCTCTATCAAGTTGGGGTATTTCACTCATCAAGGCTGCAATACCCGAGTCCGGAATCGAATTCAATTTCAAATTCGAGTCTTTCCTGTAATGAAGTCGAAATTGGCCCAGAAAGAGAGATTTCGGGATTGGACATGGCCTTGAATGAGCTGCAACTTGACTTGAACTAGGAGCAGTCTCCAGACGAAGTTACAAAAGTGAAAGTTAATTTTTTCTACAGGCTGCATTGTTATTGACTCAAAGTTTAGTTGGCTCTACATAAATGGCAACGCACAGGAAACTAACTTGCATGGTGGGTCACACGATTAACCTCCTAAAATGACCTTTCTATTGATTGTACTTGAAAAATAATATAAAAACCATGTATGTTACATTTTTCATTTTCTCTAGAGGCATGGTCTCCGGCACAGGTTGGAAACTTGGAAAGATTTGGGCTGGAGGGCTAGTAGCTAGGTCAGTGTATCTCATGTGCCACCGTATCCCCGGAACAGGGACGGTGTCTGGGATACCATTTTATAAATGTAACAATGCAGAGTAATTTATTAAGTTTATTCACTAATGTTATATTAAAAAATCAATACCAGCAGAACCTTATGCATCGACGTCACGGACATCATTTTGGAAGTTAAACAATGGAGCACACTATATGCGTGACGTAGACTTTTCACGTGCGTGTAGTAGACTTTCGCGTGTATCCGAATGGTACACAAATCAGCTGCCTGCATTTGTCACACACGCTTACCTCCATCGGAGGGCACACTTTCTGTTCTGTGACGTCATATGCATGAAGTCTATTGCTAATACACACACGCCCTGAAAATGACAGAATGGGGCAGGAACTACTTCCCTAGCCACTTCAATTGCACTGTTTGTCGATTGACCAATTTAAAACAGAGTAGAGAACGCTTTTGTTTCACGCACACTCTGCCCCCTTCCCGGTAAAAATCCACTGGAAAAATTTTCAACAGGTTTGAACTTGTACAACAGGTTACTGAAAACAAGTATCAACAGGTTTCAATAAAGTTCCAACAGATTCCATCAAGTATCTTTTAATTTCATACGAATTACCTGTTGATACCTGTTGACTCCAACAGGTATCAACAGGTGCCATCATGTACCTTTTAATTTCATACGAATTACTAGTTGATACCTGTTGACTCTAACAGGTATCAACATGTGTCATCAAGTACCTTTTAATTTCAAACGAATTACTTGCTGACACCTGTTGACTTCAACAGGCAAATGGTGATTTGCTGGTTTGTACCTGTAAATACCAGTTCAAATTTGCTGACATTTCAATATGTATCAACAGGAATTTTCTCCTGTGACCAGTCTATTCTTTTCCGTGTACTTGACACAAAAGATTTTGCCAAGAAATTATCGAGAAATAATTACATTCAATTGTCCATTACCGGTTACGTCACCTAAGAGAGTTCAATTTGTAAAGGTATCATTGACGTGATGCAGAGCCTGTGGAGCAGCTCTATGTCTGCCGCCTATGTGATGCTCGTATAAATTGATTACAAAATCCTGCAGTTTTGTGATAACTTTCTCGCAAGTGTAGGGAACGAAACATTTCCCAGTTATTTTGTTTTAAAATGTTATGTCTTTTATCTGTAATGACGCCAATATATTAAAATTAAAATTGAAGTAAACTTCTCAGCTTCATTTCATGTGAGTGTATGACCTGCGAGGCCGGTCATTGTATTTTACTCAAACATCTCGTGAATGTGGAAAATTATATCACATAATAACTTACCGGACCAGGGTGAAGCTGTGTTCGATGACATCATTGGAGGACATATTGGAAACGGAGAAATAGATAAAATAAATAGTTGTCAACCAGAGAGTGTAAATGATAAATTTTAATTATCAAATTTCAATTTTTTACTTTTTAAGTATACCCTATTTCGTCACCGTAACGTAACATTATCTGTTTGTGCCCAGTGCACACTACTAGAACTAAATCAGCACTGTCATCTCCAAGCGATGCATTTACTTGCAGAGCAGAGCTATAGCCTGATCAGTTCACATACTCTTGGTTTTATTAACTAACCAGTATTGTTACTCTCTAAGGGAAATATCCCAAGGCTTGCTACGCGGACTATATGTCTCCACATTTGGGAGTAAGTCGTTCCATCTCTTCCTGCAGTCTATTAAGTCTTATTCTAATGTGCATATGTCCCCAGATAACCTATTACACTCTTTCGATGTTTGAAATCAGCATAACAGTTACCGTTCATGTGTCTTTCTCTAGCAACTTACACAAGTTCTCGAAATCCCAAAGCTTACATCCAGACGCGAAATGATAGCAATAGTATTCTTAATATAACCTGCTTGAAGTCCACTCAGTTTTCATTTTCAAAATAATCTTGGATATAAAAAAGATATCTACAGTAATATACTTGAATTAAACGGTTTTATTTCCCTCCAGAAATTACCAATTCTTGTTTTGTTCGTTATCATTTCGAGAATGGTAGAGTATCATAAGCCTCTATTGATGGAGGCTATGTGACGTTCATGGCCTTCCCTAAGGGGAATCCCTATACCGTTTCTCACCGCCTTTTCTGTTTTACATCAAACTGGCAAATTGCGCTTCACTATTCGACAATAATTTCACGTTGTAATTAAAATCTTGTAAAACTTTCAAAATGACCAAAATTGCCGCAGTGGATATATGCAGTAAAATGGCCTTGGATGTAAGTTGCACACATACGATTTGCTATCACTGCTTTCTACAGCTTCTTTTCTAAAAGAGGAACTATGTGAAACGAATACTAAATTATTTGAAATTACGTAAACACTTGTCGGAGTGAGCCCTTAGAGTATGTTATGTCCTGATATCTCGTTTTAGCGTCTTAAAGGCAGCATGTACTTTCAGGAGAGTTCGGTCTATATTTTAATAGTCACTTGAGGTGTATAAGGTTACCTTCGTCACATGTTTAAAATGTACTCGACCCTTAAGTGTTTGAAAATAACCTGATAAAACTTCAATAAGATCGTTCAATCGATGACCTTTGGCGATTTCTTCAAACCCCATGTTTACATTAAAGGAAGCTATTTGCTTTTTACTAAAATGTCGGAGATTTGGGTTTACGACAAAGGGACCTGTTGAACTTTAGGACGTAGTATTTGGAGAGAATCGTAAAGCACATCACAGTGAAGAAAAGGCTTTTTTATGTGGCAGGTTGTTTGATCCTAAATTTTCTCGAACACTCTTCATTACTATCCCTTTTTCTGGGTCGTGCACTTCCCTCGTGTGCTATTTTCACTGTTTTAATATGACGTCACTTCCTGCAGATGTAAATATCTTTATTCTAGCACTGATTTATACTTTCTTAATAGAAAACTAACACGGAGCACACATTCACAATGAATTCCTCCCATAACTGAGACCATATTTCGACAACAATGAGTAAAAGAGAAGGTCGTATTGTTTTTTGCAGACTGCTTTGGTACCTGACTGTGGAGATTCGTGATGGGCAATATTTTCCCTTACAAAAAAAATTAACGTCACTTTTACAACATAGTGATCAGAAGATGCATTAGCCTAAGCCGTGAACAGTTTTGCAATTGTATGGTTGTGCTACTTTATGGTAGGCTGCAGCAGGGATGGTGTCGCTGAAGGTGGTCAGTCTATGCCAGCAGGTTATCATTGTGTTTGATTGTAACTGTTTTTATATGAGCCAGGTGACCTGTGAGCGACGCCATTACTGACGGTGGTGGTGAATCATTATTGTACAATAGTAAATACTTAACTGGCGGATTTAAGGTTTTTCTCTGAGTAAACAAAACCGTTTTAAACTCATATCAATTTACTTTACAACATAAACTCTGTCACGTGCTTTATGCACTCATGAGATTGGTTGAGGAATCTCTAGGTTGCTGTATGTAAACGTATGTTTTACTTATCTTAGCAATCGTGCTGCTCTTCATTACTTTTCATAGTTTCATCTAGTTTTCAGTCTTCGGATTAACCTTAGTGATCATTTCAAGCGTCTATATGAATTGTTATACAGTTGGCAGTTGACTGATTTACCCAAAGAATAAGTCACAATATAACCCCACATTTTTTGCCACGGAACCGAATAAGGAAGTACAGAAGATGGTGTAAAGAAACAAAATTTCCAAATATCCGTTTCAGGAATTACACATCTTTGTTTTCGTAGTGCACCTTGAAGTTGGCTTCAAAATAGCTATGAGGAACAAAAAGCGCATGTGTGCAAGCATAGGAAGATTTTGAAAAAATTTATGAACATTAGAATATCCGTGTTGAAGTTTTTCATAAAACAAAAACGTCCAGATTCTTAATTTATCAACTATTAAGTTAAGTTTTGAATTTGGCTCGTTTTAGCTATATATATATATATATATATACACATATATGTATATATATATATGTGTATATATGTATATATATACATATATATATATATACATCTATCTGATAAGGTCTACATGGTTACTTCGCAATGTGATCTTAAAACCCATAAGAATGAAAAGATAAAACACAGTAGATCATACTCACCATACATTTCTAGTTTTCAAGAGCGTCAGTGAAAGATTAGAGAAAGAAAAGGAAAATTATTTATGACTTATATCGTTATAATGCGCTTGTAAGCTGTTGATCCTTGAAAATGAGCAAATATGACATAACCAAAATGACGTAATATACGTCGCTTGATGACGTCATTACATCTTCCTTTTCGTTGATATTGCTCAACATCTCGTATAGGCCGAAACATGACTTTAAACAAGAAAGCCAACGAAATTTTACAAAATCGCGTCAAACGACCATTTTATTGAAAATACGTCAAAGGTTAAGTTTGAATTGGTAGCAACAGTTTGTCGTCATACTTGGGGCTTAAACGAATAACAAATTTTCCTCATCAATCAACACGCTTTCTTGGATTTTTCCGCCCTTAATTCCACCATATTACTATGACTTTATCGTTCCAATCCATATGTTGCTATTGATATTCCTATTCCTTGTAGAGTTATCCATTGTTTTATATCTATTTTTTACTTTTGCACCTTTATGTTAACATTAAGACTCTCCCTTCATGAATGTAATAAAGTGTTACTTGAAAATGAATTTAACTTAAGCCCATTGACGTCACCAAGCCAAGAGCATGGGGCATTTCGCACTCCCCAGTCAAGGCTTTCACCCCACTTTTCCACCAGTTCGCTCCTGTACAAATGTGAACAGTTTACAGGAGCAATGCCCCTCACAACTTTTGCCCCCTCCCATTTGTGCTTTCCACCACACCCCCCATTTTGAAATCCTGATGGTGCTACTGCTTAAATCATTGATTAAAACAGGAAAACACCTTTGAAAGAACGAAAGGATAGAATTCTCTACACTTAAATCAATCTGGTCAATAAGACCGTTCAGAACGAAAACTAGTCAATTTTAACCCATATCAAGTCAAATATTTTACAAGATTCCGGTGTCTGCACGAAGCAAATTCTTTCATATTAAAAAGGACGTTTTTTGAGTGTCAGGGACCTATACAGCACACACAAGGCAAGGTACATTAAATGACCTAAACCTGAGGCTGCTTGGTTTCCATATTAAATATATTCACATAGAACTTTTAAAAGGAAAGGTAAAAAAGATTCATACTCCATAAATAAAGGGAGAAGGGATGTACTACTAGACAGACCCTCTATAAGATTTGTAAGTCTCAGACAGGTTTATACTTTAGGTTAACTGAAGTAACATTACACCCAACTCTAGGTGATGAATCATAAGATCACACACTAAAACATTAAAATCAGTCGATTCACTGTTCATGGCATACCACCATTAACAGTTAGAACTGTAAAGACTATGTGTATCGGGATATAAAAATACAGGAGATTTGATACTTCCAACTTAGTTATCTTTAAGGTGCGTTCACACCAAACGGAAATCTG
>WURT03101494.1:0-12381 GCA_009936505.3 Holothuria glaberrima
TTGTCGGACTATTATTGTCTCATAAACCGTCTCGACTCCAAATTTGGCAAAATAACGGACTCGGATTCGCCTCGTCCATTATTTTGTCAAATTTGGAGTCTCCACGGTTTATTCACCAATAATAGTTTGCCAAATGCGATTTATTCCTTAAATCTTCCAAGCAGGTAAAAGACTACGATACGGACGTTTCTACTCTTGCTCCGGCCTTTGCACATGTGCAGCTAAAACTAAGATGTTCGAACAAGATTGTGCCTGATATCCTCGTGGCAACCGTTCAGATCTTTTCAAGAGTTGGCAACGTTTATTATGTCAGAGTTTGCCTGCCTAGCTGCAATCAAGTCTGAAACTACTTTAACCGGATCAAGGTTTGACACAGTTAAAAAAAAATCAATACAACTTGTTAAGGGGTTGTAACCTTTCGACATATAGGTTATCTTATAACCTTAAGTGGGCTCTTATTTCATATTGGAACACAGTTTAAGTGGTGAAATCGGGGACAGGGTCAAAATTTGACCTTATAAAGTTATGATATAACTGTGTTGTAGATGAAGTATGCTGGTATGTTGGTAGTAATAATATTGAAATCATTACTCATCACGCCAAGTTAAACAAGCTAATTCTCTGGATTAATACGGATCGGAATTACAAAATTTTCTGAGGTGCACCCCTCACCCATCATCAACCCCCAGCGGCGTCACTAATTAATGTGTTCATTGCCCGATTAAGCAGAACTCTTAAATAACCAAAAGTGTACTAAGTGGGCAACAGTGACGCCAAAGCAGGGCCGTAGCGTGGCTGCAGGGGAACCCCTGAGATATCCGAATCGTTTGGATAACTTGAGGAAATGTACCAAAATGCTGAATATTTCACTGTACAAAGTATGATATCAAGGCCCTCAAAACCTGGCAATTTGCATGCAAGGGTTTCCTCTTTCCTAAATTTTCCCGGAGAGGTACTTGGACCCGCGCCGTCGATACGTTCTTATACCGGTTTCTCCTCTAACGAATAAACCATCTTCCTCCTAGAAGATGAACCATTGAATATATCAGTATATACGCTGGATAAAGATAAAATAGCCTATGGTTGTCTCTACTTATCAGCTGAACTCAATGAGATGTTGAAGACACTTTTAATATAAAGGGTTTAGGCAGTCGCCGTAAACTTATTTTGAAACAACGCTTAGTCTCACAAATTATTTCAATTCCAAGATCTTTGTAAATATGTTACAATATGAATATTGCATATTCAAGGTAAACCAATGAGTTACTACATATACACAAATTTCGCAACTCCGAAACATATTGTAAAATAATCCTGAAAAGCCATTGATGAAATAGAATACTTGGGTTACTCATTCAAATTGGGTGGTTACATTTTTCCCTTTAAATCAAATTTAACTTTTCTTCTAGAAATCTAAATTTGTTTTTCTTATAAGTCTACGTTATGGCTAAGCGCTAACAGTTGGTGGTTCCCCAATAGCGTACCAAGATTGCTATAGCGAGAAGCCCGTACCGGGTGACCAGACTTGTAGGGATGCCATACCACAGCCGAAATATTTACTAAATAATTAAAACCTCAGATCATGCTTCCAGTACGACCATCGCTATATCAAAAATAGCCTAAGACCATTTTAGGTGTAAGAAAACTTAAAAAAAAGAAAAATTCCTTAACTTAGTAGAGGTGTCATCCCTCCCCTGAAGCAACATCCTCTTCAATTACACCCTAAATAATAAGGATTCTTAAAGCCATAACCAATTCAACGTTTTCATAGCCTTATGAAAGATAGCGTGACCATTTTGTATCAGAGCCACATCACAGACACAAAAACTTCTCACAGATTATAAAGTGTCATCCCCTTCTCATAGGTAGAATCCCTTGACTTACGTCCCGAAAAAATAGAACGAAAATAACTAAATAAGTACAATTTGTATACAGCAATAGTCACTGAGTTTAAGTCGTTGCAAACGATAGCACAATTTTGCACCTAAACCAGGGCTTATGTGTGCCTCTACCCTCAGCAACCTCCCCCAGGATGACAATCATGTATAGATGAAAATCGAAGTCCCCGGGTGGCAACTATTTGTAGACATGCCACTCGGTACTCTGCTAAGCTAGTGTTATAAACTGCCCTCACCTTTAAAATTTCTCACAGGCTACGGCCCTGCAAAAGAATTATATTGCTGTGAGTGCACTCCTAAAGGTTTCATCGAATTTTGAAATGATTTGAAATACGCTTCTTCAAAAGATTACCACGGGAAGCGGGGCAATTGTCTTTAAGAATGACTGCCTGACGTATTATAATTGTTTTCCGGTAACCATTTTTCACAAACTACATGAGTTTTTTGTCTTCACCTTTAGTTTAATTTTTACTCATTTTATTCTTAATTCACTGCCATCTGAGGTTTCTCTCCATTGAACTTGCAAATTGAAAATGTTAAATTTATGCTCTTCTACATAGACTCCAAGAGGTAATTTAAAGATAATTGTAACTAACCTATGACGAATTCTTTTTGCCTTGTTTAGTTTTGGAAAGATAATTATATGAGAAGGAAACCAGTATTGTCTTGTGGATAACAATACATTGAAACATTACACTTATCTTCCTGACATGATCATTCTGGTTGAAAAGTAAAGTTGCCTTAACATACTCTTTAAATGCAAATTTTATAATGAAAACAATGTCTCATATTGGGAACAATTTTGGGATAAACATTCAACTTATTGACCTGTTTAAAGTTAACATCAACGTAGTGAGCAATAAGACAGAACATAACAAAGGGTTTGAAAAAACTTACAAAAATAAACCTATTTAAGATGTTCCTTACCTCGGTGCCTGTTGTTTTGTCCCTATGTGAAACAAACGGATTTTCCGCAGTTTTCGACTGGATGGTAAATTCAGAAACCCATCCGGATAAGCCATCTCCGCATCCTTGCAAAACTATGCCCGAAACGATATGAAGCCCTTGTAACTTGACTTGTAGCCAGGGTTCAGAGTCTGCGAAACTGTTCTTCCAGCAAGAACTACTTGAGAGGCGGGAAAACTCTGCTGAAAAATTTCCCCTGGTTGAACTTGAAGCTGTTATATTATCATTTAATATTCTGCGTCCTTCGTATCCATCTCCATATAAATCTTCTATCATTCCCAAAGGGAAAGGACATCTTTCTTTAAAGGAAAAACGTACACTAGTGACAACCAAGTTTGCACAAATGTATACGACTGTGTGCCAAGTATTTTAACTTAATGTCCCAGTCTATCAGGGCTCAAGTTCGCCGTAATTTTTATCGTTTTCATGTGTGACAGTGGCCGATTTTGTTTAGAGATTAAGCTAATTGATATCCCTCCATCCCTTCTGCGTTGCGTAATAAAAATATGAATGTATTACCATAATCAACACTTATATATAGATGAATTTGTACATATACATATATATGCTTTACAGACTAACATCATCTTACCAAAATCAATTTTAAATGTCGCCTTACAGAGTTTTTCTTCTTTAGAAAGCAAATACATTTGCATTAATTATATGGTACACATAGGAGAGTATAAAGAAAGTAACGTACCAGGCAAATTATCTACCAAAAAAGCATGACATTCTGTAGAATCAAATAGGAAATAACAAAAATTAGAGACACGTACAAGAAATGTGTTTTCACGTGTTCCTTTCCATGAATAGTAATTATAAGGTTATAAAGATAATCAGTACTCAGAAAATGAAATATTGTGACAAAATATACTTTCATCAATTCCTACTCCACAAACTGTTGGAAAATAGGGACCGCTATGACTACTATCTTTCGAGAAACAAATAGAATCGTTGCTCAATTTTGTGCATTGAACAATTAGTATAAATCGACCTCAGGGTAATGTATAATGACCCATTTTAAAGAGATTCGGTGTGCTCGTCATAGGAAAAATATATAAAATCAAATTGCTAACATAACGTTTAAGTAGTCTATTTGTAGAGAAATGATAAAAACAGAGATCCTTTACAAAAGAAGTGTTGTTCAATTTTCACAAAAAAGCGGCACAAATTATTAAATTCAATAATGGCTAGGAAAATCGTTCTTCCATTGAATTCTAGCTCTGTTTGAACAAGCTAATAAAAATGAACTAATAAAATTTATGAAAATAAGTCACACAAAACAAAAACTGCACATTAACATGGTACATAATATATTCATGCAAGACCCTGGTAGTAGCAACTACAGCTACACTAAAAGAGGACAAATCAAGTTTTATTGAAGTTCACGTAACCAATTTGGGCACAAAGTGTAGCCTTTAAAAGCGCGGAAGTGGCAACACAAAGAGACTAATATAAACTAGCCCAATGAAAGAGCACGTGCAGAGGAGACAAAATCCTTGTAGAGGAAATATTTTACAGATCCCAAGGGCGTAGGAAGCGGGGGACTGGGGCAACAGCCCCCAGCGAAATTGTGGGGGGCTGAAGTATGCTTTAGCCCCCCAATTTCCAAGCACGAAAACCCGTTATTCGTCTCTTTCGTAAGTAATGGGAAAAATTTGAAGTAATTTACCTTAGAATTTGTCCAAATAATGCACCAGATGATTGCATCTAAGGACCCTCAAATATCAACAAATTTTCCAAAGGGCTGAAGAATGTCAAAAATGTGCAGTAATTTACCTTAAAATTTGTCCAAAATAATGCACCAAATTGTATCCTGGGACCCACAAATATCACAAAATTTTCCAAAGGACTAAACAATGTCGAAATTTTGCAGTCTTTTACCTTAAAATTTTTCCAAAATGATGCACCAAATTGCAACTTATGACCCTAAAATATCAAAACAATTTTCCAAAGGACTAAGAAATGTAAAAAATGTGTATTCATTTACCATAAAATTTCAAAAAATGATGCACCAAATTGCATCTAAGGACCCTCAGATATTAAAATTTTCCAAAGGAGTAAGAAAAGTGAAATAATTGCATTGATTTACCTTACAATTTTTCCAATTTGATGCACCAAATTGCAACATAGAACCCTAACGTATCAAAAAAGTCTAAAGGACTAAGAAATGTCAAAAATGTGCTTACTTTACCTTAAAATTTTTCCAAAATGATGCACCAAATTGCAACATAGAACCCTAAAATATCAAAAAAGTCTAAAGAACTAAGAAATGTCAAAAATGTGCATTAATTACCTTAAAATTTTTCCAAAAATGATGCACCAAATTACATCTAAGGACCCTAAAATATCGAAAAATTTTCCAAAGGGGAGGGGGCATTTAACCAAAGTTCACTTTCGTGACAAATGTGATAACTTTGGTTAATTCTTAATCAGTCGAGAACAACACTAGAAGTTGAAATGTAACGTTTGCCGAGAGTGCTTAGATTAACCTTTGCAGTAACATATTACAAACATTTTAGGGCTTTAACTATTCTTTGAATGCTTTAATTAATACGATTCTGCATTTGTTTAAATTGTGATGTTTGCGGCATAAGTATAGTAAATATGACACACTTAATATTTGGTAGTTTTAATTCCACGGCACATTGCCATATAGTAATAAAAGTCTTTTCGCAAATATATTATTAGATCTTCGTAACTAAAAGTGCAACGGGTTAATGAATATTTTAAGACCTTATGCCCCTGATATGAGGTCACCTAGCTCTCAATGAAATACAATTTCCTGATACTCCCTATTTGACACATTTATTAGGTTTCCGTCGGATATAGTTATAGCGAGGAGTTACTACTGGAGCTCCCTTGTTACAATGCAGACGTGACTATCCGATAAGCTAGACTACACGCAGCCATAAGATTTTTATTACTAGGGAAATATACACGAAGAGTTGTGGTAAAGATCATAAAGCAACCAAGTAAACATTTACTTTAATAAGGGATGTGCTATAATTAAACTTTCATTATCAGAGAGGTGCTACTCCAATTCGTTGTACTCTGCAAACGAACAGCCTCATTACTAGCATTATATTGCATGACGGACCAATTTTCCCAGGTTGTAAACATGGAATTGGCCTGTACACAGATTATAAATGACATTCTTAAACAAGATTTTCTGTTATCTCATGGGTTCAATGACGACAATACGAGGTAGCATATTTCTTCTTGTGCAGTAAACTTGCCGCCCCAAATGTCGGTAATTATTCAAACTTTCAGCTCTCACTCAGTCACATTTACCTTAAAGGGAAAATGCAGTCCCCCCATTTTGAAGTAGTGTACCCTAGTACACTAGTTCAGGATTGGCTCCTATCAATCACGTGACCATATTTTTGTTACTTATTTCCTTAATTTATGCAGAATAACTCATTGGTTTACCCTCAATATTCAATGATTTTACACAGAAACATTGTGAAAGTATTTTTGAGAGAAATAAGAGGAGATCTGTAAGATTTAGCAAATTGTTTTAAAAAAAACTTGGGGGGACTGCCTTCTCCCTTTAACCTAAGTGTTCCTACTTCCTATAAAGAAGTTTCAGTAATAATTCTGGTCGCTATGACACACCTAACAGCACCAAACCGCCCAGACCAATATCTTTCTGCGTGAACAAATTTGAATCAGAGTTAGGATTTCAATTTGTATGTAGTTGCTTAGTTAACATGAATACTTGAGAAAACTTCATTTAAATGCCGTTTTTGTAATTACCCAAAGCGTCCAGGGACTTTGTTTCTGCTCCTCGTCTCTGCTGGACTTTGTACATGTACCTCACTAAGGATCCAAGACCACCAAACCTACGTCAGAAGAGTATTTCAGTCCCGTGAAGCGCCTTCTACAAGGTTGGTTATTCCGTTTTTGCCAGCAATAGGTCCCCAACCCTTTCCTCTACACTCAAAAAACTGATTCCTCCAAGCAAACTAATACACAAATATTTTCAACAATTTGTGTCAACCATTACAGAACTGAAAACAGACAAATTAAAACAATGCCTTACACCCTTCAAACATAATTTCTTTTTTCCATTTTTTTCTTCAATTTTTGGTGGGGTTCAAAGTTCATGTGAGGTCAGCAGAGGTCAATTGTGAAAATATTGTAAAAAGGATATAGTCAAGAAGTACAAACTTGAGGGATGAGGCAAGGAATCATGAAGCCTTTGAGCTTTCTTGCAAGGCTGTAACGAAGTCCACCTAACCCAATTCCAGACCAATTGCGATTCCTATGGCCACCATTCCAGGCCAGTTCCGATCCCAGTGGTCACCATTCGGAGATAATTCCGAGTCCAGTACCCTCCGATTCCGAGCCAATTCCGATTCCAGGTTTTCCAATTCCGGACCAATTCTGAATCCGGCTATTTGACAATGTAGCGACTCATCACAAATGTTTTTTTGGACTGTTAAAAATTACAAGTATGGTGAAAACGGGCACTTTTCAGGAGTAAGTTTTATGCTCTTTCTGACCCTGTAATGTAGTTGACTGTATGTGATCATTAACTTGTTAAACTGTGTACCAATAGTACATTGCCTCTGCACATTAATGAACCAGTGTTCCATTTTTGTGGACTCGACTGGAATCGGCCTCGAGTCAGTCCAAGGCCAGCTGAGCCCATTCCGGGCCAATTCCGGGTGAGGAAAAGGGACTCGAATACGGAATCGAGTACGAGTGCGGAATCGGATGTTACAGCCCTGCTTTCTGGTTACACATGGACATGATATTAATTCTTCTCATCCCCATTACTGCGGTAACTGTTTTTGTTCCTATTTTTATTTAGTAGGCTTATAAGGGTACACCTTTATCAGAGTTACACTTATTTGTAAAGGATACATTGAAGCAGACATAAAATTCTGCATACCAACCTGGTAAAGGTTCCGGGACGGTCTGCGCTGAAGATGTTATAACAATTATCCAAAGTAATACAAAAACAGCACAGGCGTATGATTCAGCAGGGGGATAAATATTCCTTTTCATTTTACCGAACTGATATCTTGAACTACTTTTCGATGCACCTAGCTTAACGGCAAATGTAAAATACACCTGCAAACGGCAGTTATTTAAATGTAGCGGACGCATTGCTGAAAGGCAAACTGATCTAGTATTATGACGCAGTAAGTTTATATATCTTATATCCAACTATCATTTGACATTCACGAACAAGTAATATCCAACTGTTTTCAGTACCTTCAATACAACACGCTGATGACTGGGGCCTCTTAACTTACACCCAAGGTTAGTTAAATGGATTTACGGGTCGGTGCCCTTGGAACAAACCCTTAACTTGACAGTATAGTACTCACTCTGGATATGAAACACGAACAAATTGTTTTGAAATGGGCTCTTGTAATAAGTGAGTGGGTTTGTCTATTGGACAGGAAAGGGTTTACGTGATACAGGCCGAAGTGTTAGCAAAAGGGTTGAACACCTAAAACGATTTACCGCACGTGCATTACCAAAACTCTATCTGTATAGATAGAGTGATTACAATATTTCTAACAGAGGTTTTCAGATAACATCACCGGAGGACGAGAACTAAGTTCTCGTCCTCGGAGTCTAATGTCTCGATGTCTCGACTCGAGGCCGGAATGAGGCATGAAATAAAACTTGACATTCAGGTTTACAAGATTTGAAAATTTTTAACTATATCGTTCATTGCAATGATCAGAATGGGTCTGGTTCTATAGCGCGCGCTAACCTAAAGCCTTGACTTAAGAACCTCTCATACATCCACAGATAGCCTTGGACATTATGCTGACTCACGTCGACTGTAACGTACGTACAGGTTTTTATAATGTACATACAAGGTAAGACTTTAGCACTACTAGACTAGCAACGGGCTACTATGCACGTAGCCCGCTTGTTTGTGCACGTGTTTGTGCATTGTGTACAGAGAAGCATCTTCTCTAACATCTTCTCTTGCATTAGACAGTACAAGTAGTGGCGCCGGCACGGGTGGCACAGGTGCACCTGCCCCCCCCCCCTCAATCAATTTCTGAAAAAGTTCTGAAAATTTAAAATTATCCCCAAAAGGCGTTTAAGCTACAGATTTCAGTAGGAGGTAGTAGGGTGAGCTGTGTTTTCAACCGCTTGCTTTAAACCATACCTCAATGTTGATCTTACTATCACTATCTTCCGATGAAAAACTTTCTGACAGGCACAGCTGCAGCAAAAGTTGAAAGCTGTTTACGATATACCAAGTGAAAGACTGGCTTTTTGAGTGGCATGTTAGTTTTTTGGGCAAATGAAAATGTCCCGATGCAGAGCCTAACCGCAGGGTTTGTCATGTGAATCTTTTTTAATGAAAAAATTTCGCGCGCATTCGTCACGGGTTGCACTCAATCTCGTGATCATTTTTAAGGCAATAATACATGGAACTATTGTAATCACAACACTTTTCGAAAAACAGAGACACATAATCCAAACATCTGTAGAGCCCTTGCATCAGTATGGGATCTTTCGACCTTATTCTTAGAATGATATGATGTAGAAGGTTGAGGGTACTTATTTGCCGTTACACATTTTCAAAAAAAAAAAAAAAAAAAAAATTAACGAAACGCTTCGCAAGCAATCATTATCAGTGTAAATGGTGATTGCTAATACACTGAAGACGAAAAGCATTGTGAAACGCGTTTGTTAGTCCTTCACCCTATCAGAGAGCTCTGACATCACCTCCCTGCACCTATACTCTCCCTACTTCGTATTCCCCATTGCTGAAAATTGTTCGTCTGGATTTTCGTTCAAAATTGGTTTACATACGATAGTTATAAAGTACTTGTCATCAAACTCTATAGTAACATTTGGTTGGATGTTACTGGTAGTAAGCACCATGTCATTGCACCGTTTTATAATTAATTCCTTCCGGGAGGCACCATGCAGTTGTCTGCCAGCATTAGATATTATAATGCATAATGATAGAAAGGGAAATTTTCGAAATAGTACAAAAATATTTCTGTGGACTCCACCCACGTATCTTTTTCGTAAAAACTCTCCCAACAGAAGGCAGTAAAAAAGTTGAAAGTGGGGGAGGGAGGCTTAAGGAGCTTTGTTGACAACGTATCCTTATCTTAGACAACATACCCTCCTCTTTCACCTAACCAGAAATTAGAATTCACTAAACTATTTACATTTTTCAGCCAAATATGATCAGTTTCAGAAGTATCCCAAATATAGCACCACTCTGAATCTAAGCAGCTTTTAACTAACAAAATTTTCTCAATGGCGAGAGGGACACCCTCCCCTTAGACCCCCACGACGGTCGCACATTTATGTAGTGACAAAGGAAGGATCCCACTGATGTATAAAACCACCGGGACTAAAAAAGTGCAAATCACGCAGACTTGGGGGTTAACTGAAGTGGCATAACGACATAATCTATGTTGCCCCCCCCCCCACCATCACCAAATCCTGGCGGCGCCGCTAAATACAAATAGTTAGCAGGTCTCGGTCTCGGATGGTCGTGTCTCGGCCTCGGATACAACACTAATCCCTACACATTGGCATAAAACACACGGTGCAAATGCCGTTCAGTTCCGTCAAGTAGTGACATTAACGGAAGACTTCTGTATCACCGATCAAGCGTAGTTCATTGAGAATATTCGCATAGTACACGGTCAACCTAACTACACTTGCCCATTCACAACACTCGATTTTTTTCTATGCAAAGCGCTTCATGGGTCACATTGAAAATCACTTTTTTTGATAATATCCCCAAAAATAACGGTGCTCAAGGTGGTAAGTCGAGCCCTCGTTGTTCGATTTTATATGTCATGGATGGGCAACCTACGGCCCGGGGGCCTCATGCTGCCCGCCAGTGATTTTTTGCGGCCAGCGAGATGTCTCAAGCCAGGAAACGAAAGAAAAAAATCAATTTTACACCATCACAACAAACGAGCTAGCAGCTTTGCTTATATTGGTACTAATGACGTTCCTCACTCCATGCGTATTATCACTATTCACTTGTGATCAGCTATATGTAAAAAATTTGCAGTGATTTACCTTTTAAATTTGTCCAAAATGATGCACCAAATTGCATCTACGGACCCTCAAATATCCAAAAATCTTCCAAAGGGCTAAGAAATGTTAAAAATTTCTAGTTATTTACATTTAAAATTTGTAGAAAATGTTGCACTAAATTGCATCTGAGGACCATCAAATATCAAAAAAAATTCCAAAGTGGAGAGGATACCCCCTCCCCTTTGACCCTTCCGCAGGACGGTGATCCGAAACAAGGTTCAGCCCCCAGTCTTGAACAGCTTCCTACGCCTATGGAGAAATTAGTTGTAAACCGTCAGTGCCAGATATCTCATTGAATGCTGTCAGGTAGGCGGGCCCGTAGCCAGCTTCACATTTTTAGGAGGCAAGTGTTGTGATTGGGGCATAAAAGATTCCACCACATTAATTATTATGCAGTCTCAATTTTCATCTAGGGGCAGAAATTTTTTTGAGGGCATTGCCCTGAAATGCCCCCCCCCCACCCCACCCGTGGCTATGGGCCCGCAGGTAGGCCTTTTTTCCCCACTACCTATCAACAATATACTATATTAAGATTACGTTTTTGTGAATTAAGATTTATGTTGCTTGAAAGTCCTCAGAATAAAAGTTTTGAAATCAACAGCAGGTCGTTGGTTAAGTGCTGTCCGGTCAATTTTTCATTCCCCATATATGACCCGTTCAGTCTAAAAGTTGCCCACCATTGCTATATGTCATGCTGGAATGCAGAAATCACCCTGACATTATAAATTCATGGCGTGAAAGGAAGATATCACTGAAGTTAATGTATTATATGTCTGCTGTATTCTTGTTACTGCCTGATCGTTGACGGCTTATTCAAATTGTTCGTTGTATCATTCGTAGTGTTAACCGTCTGATGATCGAGTCTCACCCGTGACACTCTAAGTAGCGGAAATAAATATGGATACCTTTTAACCGAGCTCACTTGTAGTCGTTCCTAGACGTTTCTAGATATGTATATGTAAATAATATATATATATATATATATATATATACAGAGTTGTAACCAAGTCATTTCTTCTCAAGTCAAGTCAAGTCCCAAGTCATTTTCGCTCAAGTCAAGTCTCAAGTCATTTACCTTCAAGTAAAGTCACAAGTCATAATTTTCAAATAAAAAAAATATAAGCCTATACACTAGACTGCAGTCCCTAGATTTGGAGATCAGGTTGAAGACCATAACTGATTTTAACCCAAACTTAAAAGTCACACCTGACCTTTTTTGGGGGGGGATTTACGAAACATATTCTGTCCATGCTGTTTATTCTAAGGAACATCCAAGCAACAATTTCTTAGGACAGTTAAAGGCGGGATCATGTAAACTTAACCACTTAGTAGCTATTAACAATATGTTAAATAAGAAAAAAAAAATAAGTTCTTATGGAAATTGCATCGTTTTCAAAGTAAAGGAGTATTCCTCAAACACAGCATCACTCAACATTTTTAAGCTTTGTGGCTACCCTGCATA
>WURT03101516.1:0-12381 GCA_009936505.3 Holothuria glaberrima
TTTTCATTACAAACCTGCATTCAGAATCTGCATCGAGACACTTTCAATTGCCGAATAGTGTGGGGCAGGGGCAGGGGAAGAGCCCCCCCCCACACACACAGAAATTTTGGGGACGCGATGGGCGATGTCGAAAAAATGAAAGAGAAAAATAACTGCGAGAGGAGGGAGGGATGCAAGGGTGGCGACGCACACACACCTGGCTACGCCCCTAACACGACGCTCGAAAAGCCAGTCTGTTGACCTTGTAGTTCGTAAACAGCTTTGAACTGTTGCTGGTGTGCTTCTCTGGGAGTTGCTATCGGAAGATATTGATAATAAGAACAACAGTGTGGTAAGGTTTGAAGCGCGCGAAAATTTTAATAGTTTGCGAAGGATTCGCGAAAATGCTGATAGTTTGAGAAACATTTGTGACAGAAAATGATTACAATAGATCCATCACCCGGTCGAAAACACACCTCGCCCTACCCCCTACAGAAATCTATAGCTTGAACGCCTGTTCGGATTATATTAGAATTTTCATATATGGCTGGATAATGTCCA
Source organism: Holothuria glaberrima (assembly GCA_009936505.3). Classification (NCBI taxonomy): domain Eukaryota; kingdom Metazoa; phylum Echinodermata; class Holothuroidea; order Aspidochirotida; family Holothuriidae; genus Holothuria; species Holothuria glaberrima. The sequence goes on from WURT03101516.1 coordinate 541, forward strand.
TAATTTAGTGAATTTTTGGTTTTGTGAAAGAGGACAGTATGTTGTCTAAAAAAAGGTACGTTGTCCACAACCTCCTGAAGCTCCGCATTTGGCTACTTTACTGCCTTAATTCAGGAAAAGGTTTACCCCCCAAAATTGCGTGGAGTCCACAGAAAAATCTTGGACTTTTAAGAAAATTTTCCTTTGCTTCATTGTGCATTATAAAAGGGTATCTAAGGCTGTCAGACACCGGCATAGGGCCTCCTGGAAGCTCTGAAATAATTATATAAAATGGGACACAGACATGATGCTATTACCTGACATCCAAAGCATACAATAAAGTATAATTCCGAGCACTTTACAACTATTGTATTTTTACTAAGTTTCAGGGGCGTAGCCAGGTTTTTTGTGTGAAGGGGTCAAAATGGACTCATCGTCCCCATTCTTGACCGCCGTCCTGGGGGGGGGGGGGGGTATAAGGTGAGGGGTAACCCCTCCCCTTTTGAGATTTATTTGCTGTTTCGAAGGCCTTAGATGTATAATGGAGCTATATATTGTTTCTTTTATACTAGATCCCAGTGTTCTCCACGAGTGAGGGGTTTTAGAGAGGCGATTCGCCCTCTGAGTGAAAATGGCCTCCACTCAAAAATAGTTGCCGCCCTAAAAATATCCAGCTTCCATTTTCAAGTTCATATTGCTTCATAACACATGTACAAGTCAGTAGGAAGGTAAACTTTTTCATCCCTCCAGGGGTGGCGACAGGATTTGCCTGGCAGGAGGGGGGGGGCATACTCCATACCATGCCGTTGTCAGGTATATATATGGCATAAAATTTGTGTATGTTAGAGGAAAATAGTTTCGCACTGATTTAATGTTTTTCCCGGAATCTAAACTGAAATTTTTTTGGGTAAGCCTATACTAAAAAGAATCTGTACTTATTAAAAGATTACTGTATATAGGTCAATTGTTCGGGCAGATCGTTCCTATCGGGCACAACTGACATTGTACTTCCCTCCTAGAGTCACTAGCTGTACAGCACGACAGACACAAGAGAACATTAACTAAGTTTAGCGAAATGAGGGGAAATTCCCGACATTTACACAAATCCATGAATTCTACTTATTAAGTTACTTGAAAAGGTGGAAAGGGTTTGCACTTTATTAGCTGTAAGTAACGGAACTGAGGAAGAGTGGGCAAAGGGTACCAAAAATTTGGGGTTTGATCGCAGAAATGAAACTTTTGAAATCCAAAAATAGTAAACCGACCATGGGTGGTGACATAATTTTCCCGACAGCGGGCCGGGCCATGCCAACAACAGCAATTTTCGACAGCACCTATTTTGAGGGGGGGGGGGGGTAAGAAGGGAATATGAATGAGTCTAACCATCTTATGTCATTGCAGGGCATATTTTGCACAATATCTCTTAATACTTCAAAAGCTGAGTTGCCTACTGCAAAATAATCGTGAAGTTTCAAAGCGCGCGAAGCGGGCAAAAACTTTTGGTAGGTTTACACAAAAAACAAATGTAATCATTAAGAACAAAAAGAAAAAAAGAGAAACTGTAGGGGTTGTAGACCGTATCAGGGAAAACATACATTGTTTCGAAACCACCTGGACTACCCGATAGAACAGCCAAACTTTACTTCGTGGGTCGCACACCAACTGACCTATACCGCATGACACACAAATGAACAGCAACTAGGGTTTGTGAAATGAGAAATTTACGACCTCTACATAACCTGTGTGCTCTGCCTAACTGTTACTTGGAGAGGTTGACAGGACTTATGGTATCTAGCTATGTGGAATGGAAGTATTGAAAAAACTGGAGGGACTCTTTTTATATATTTTTAGCGTAGCGCGCCAAAAATATTGGGTTCTTATCAGAGAAATTGTCCTCTTGAGAGCAAAAACAGATAAACCGTCGGGGAGACTAGTCGCCGTCGGGGACTGCATACTTTGTCGTATCGACTATAACTCCCAGAAAAAAAACTTAAAATTCCCCGACGGGGAGACAGCCTTTCCGATGGGGGGGGGGGTATGGCTACCCCGCCCATCCTCCGGTCGCCACCCCAGCATCCTCCCTCCTCTCGCCGTTTTTTTTTGCTCGTTTTTTCCTTTTTTTTTTTGCTCTCTTTCATTTTTTCGACATCGCACATCGCGTCCCCAAAATTTCTGTGGGGGGGCACTCTGCCCCTACCCCCTCTGGCTTCGCCACTGCTAAGTTAACTGAACGAAAATCCAGACGAACAGCTTCCAGCAATGGGGAATGGGAGGAATGGGGAGTATAGGCGCAGGGAGGTGACATAAGACCTCCCTGATAAGTATAGCAAAAGGGTTAGAGGACTGAAAAGGGCGTTTCAGAATGCTTTTCGTACTCGTAAGTGTATTAACAATCTCCATCTTTACCGATAATGGCTGCGAGCAAAGCGCTCGGTAAAACTTTTTGAAAAATGTTTAAGAGTAAACACGTATCATCAACCTTCCACATCATGCTACAAATTAGATTGAAAGATCCCGTATTGCTGCGAGGACCATACACTCCTACAGAGATTGGAGATGTACTTTTGTGTTTCGGAAAAGTGTTATGATCAGAATAGCTGTTTGTATTATTGTGTTGATAATGGTCATGAGATGAAGTGCACACCGTTGACGAACGCGCGAAAAGTGGGCTGAAATTTTTCTCAAAATAAGATTTTTATGGCTAAACCTGCGTTCATGCTCTGCTTCGAGACACTTTCAATTCTCCAACAACCTATATGCCTATCACAAAACCAGTCTTTTACCTGAGAATACGTAAACAACATTCAAAGTTTGCTGCTATGCTTCTCCGGGAGTTGCTACCAGGAGATATTGATAATAAAAACAATATTTAGGGAAGGCTTGAAGCGTGCGGAGCGCGCGAAAATTTTCTTAAATTGCGAAGAATTTGTGAAAATTCTGATAGTTTGAAAACCATCTTGTTACAGAAAATGATTACAATAGATCCATCACTCAGTCGAAAAATACCTCCTTACCCTACCCCCACAGAAATCTATTGCTTTAACGCCTTTTGAGATCATTTTAAAATTTAAAAAAAAAAATGATGGGGGGGCACGGGCCCCATGACCTCCCGTGCCGGCGTTCCTGTTTGGAGAAACAATGAGTTTCACCTTTCCACCTAAGTTTTGATAAACTGTAATTAAAGGTCAATTGTTGCTGATGAAATATTGTTTTCAAGTTCACGCTTTTTGACGATCTCCATTTATCACATCAAACAAAGAAACAAACCCCCAAATTACTTCCTCAGGGTAAGACGAAAAGGTCCTTCTGGAGAGCCACCTTCCCCTCAGGATGTGTGTGTATGTGGAGGGAGGAATTTCACACTATTGAGGGCTGTTAGTATAGCATAAAATGAATACATGGTTACATCCATCTCTTTCCTTCCGCTTCTTCCCCCTGCAAGAGGGTTCAAGGGAGGGGAATGGCACAGGGGGCTGTGATTCAACCTTCATACTATATAACAGTGTTTTGTATTTTGTTCCTATATCAATATGGCAGGCAGTTTAGGCAGAATGTAGCAACTGCTAGGTCTGACATGATATTTCCACATATTTTCGACAATTGGCTTTTTTAGACTCCTTTCACATTAAATAAACGGATCATTGTCGACAAGGGGCCAACCGGTCTGGCGATGGGGTGGGGGAGGGGGGATGCAACGAGAAGCCTCGTCAAAGGCGACGGTTCGCGGGCGCGCTGAAAATTAAGAGGATTCTAATGAAGAAAATTTGATGAATTGGGGTTTTATCATTGTAAGTGGCGAAAATTGGAAAATTTGGATACTTTTTTTAAGAATCTGTCCTCTGTAAAACACAAATGCAGTCACCCAAATTTGAATGAGTTTTCCCTAATACATTACATTATGAATGAGTCTCTGTAAAAATCCTTGGTTTACCGTTAGTATTCAACATGTGTGTTTAGAATCATGAATGATGGACCTTCTGAGCAAAATAGCCATGACGAGGCCCTGGACGAGGCTTGTAAGATTTAGCTGGTCTTTCAAAATAAATTTTGAAGAAACTGCCTAGTCTCCTTTAAAAGTCAAATCAAGTAAATCGTGGTAAATGGCTGATCGTCGTTGGGGATTACCTAGACTTGCTTGCTGAAGAAAAGGGAAAATCTGCCTTAAGGGGTTGGGGCCGTGGGACCACCTCCTACCCCCTCCTCCGCCAACTGGTGCCACACCTACTTGAAATTTATTAAAGACATGCTTCGCGTTGTGATTGTAAGGTTAAACCACGCGATCGTCGAAGAACTGCTTAATCGCAAGGATCTATCATATAGTTATTCAATTGAAGAGGTTTTGTTCACATACAGCAATATATCTATAAATTTTAAATACCCATTCGACCCGGATCCTCATCGTGAAGCGGTGCATAAGTAAGAGGACAATGATAGCATTATCCTTTACGACTCGAAACGTTATAAGTTATTTTAAAGAAATTTATATTATGCATGCACTTAGATTGTTGGAGTTTTTGACGAACAAATCGCACTCAATAGATGCCAGGAAATCGCAGATAACATTTTACAATTTTAAAAATTTTCTGGGCGAAAGCCCTCAAGCCTCCTTGCGGTTTATTTGCTATTTATTTTGTCATTGCTATTTTACATTGTCATCAAGAGGCGAGGGTCTGGGGCACATGTCACCCCACTTTTGAAAGTGAGGGGGAACACCATATCGTTTAAACTCTTATTTCAGAATCCCAACAAGAACAGAGTCCATGTCCGTGTTTGGTTCTATAACGTGCAATAGCTAATCAGCTAATTGAATAGAGTGGGATAAATTAGTAGGATTTCTACAGAGCGTAATCCATGCCATGTAGTTATTGAAATATTATGTCTAGTGGCAAGAGGAGCTCCCCACACCCTTGTGCCCCCTATGAGATTTTGGTTGTTAAAAATATTCACAAACACACACTTAATACATCAATTTGGACACAAGGACCCACTCTTAATTTATTAGTCAATCATGGTGCTAAAATTGCACAAAATGATCCCAAAACTACATTTTGGAGCGAACTTCGCCCCCACCTGTAAGGAAAAATCTATGAAACATGGGTTAAGTAATAAAGTGGGTGAGCTCAAAGGAGGGGAGGTAAGGAGCAATTGTTGTCTGATACCTCAATTAAAATTTCTTTCAAAGTATGGGCGTCGGCTCCCGGCCACACTTTTGTGACGTGTATAGCAGAGAAATTAGGACCATATAGAAAACGAAGGATACGCCATGTGTACAGCTGAACGGCTTCAAATATTTTTCACCAGCAATTCTTTTGCTTTTCGTCCTTTCAGAACTACGCATGTCAAGGTGATGGCAGAAAATACTGATAGGTTATGGGAGTTTCCCATGGTGGTGACGGTGACACAGAACGTTAGGTACACTAACTTTTATGGGGTTCAGTAAGGTGTGACAATGTTAAGGTCCACTGAACCCTATGCCTATAGTGTACCTAACGTTCTGGGCAACCGTCTTAGTGCTTCTTTCTGACTCAGAAGTAATTGTCCTATTCAGAAAAACTTTCCCTTGTCTCAGTTTAGCTATCTAGCGTGAATGTATATAGGCTACAGTGGCAGATAGAGGGAGTGGCGAGAGCAACGGGTAAGCGCCCTCTGATAACACCTAAAACAAGAACACATACCCAACAAAATCAATTTTTAATTTAGCCCTTGCTAGCCCATGTCTCTCCTCTCAATTTTAGTGCAATACTTTTTTGTTATTGTTTGTGCAGTTGTCTCTTGCTCGGTTGTTCCCTCCGTAAAGGGACCTCAATGGAATTAATCTTTTTCAAGGCTTTCTGGGCTATCCCTGGTACTCTGTTTTGAACTCTTAATTTTGTCTTTTGTCTCCTTTTATTGTTTTATGTTTCTTTTACCTTTCCTGTGATTCGTTGTTTTAATGTTATAGTACCGAATAAACCAAACCAAACAGCCCAAGTTACAAACTATTTTGTCCTAAATCGATGTGTGAAAAACAGGTCGTCTTCTTCGCAATTTGCCCTGGCATACGTTTAATTGTTGCCTTCGTTCGTGTATTCCATTTCCATATGCAATACTTTCAGTCAGCTGTGCCCTGAACGCATTGTATTTGTAAATTCGGCATGGGATCCTTCAACCCGCGTATTTTTTGGGAAAGTGGCCCAAGACTTGCCGGGGTGGCACCCCGTTCGTTGGATGTGTTGGTTTATCCCCGGTCCTGGAATGAAGGAGAGAGAACTATTAGTGATACATTTCTGCGATCCGTTTGTTAGCTCCGAGGACTACTTAAAAATTGAAGGCGCATGCCATCGATGTTATTCATCCATGACCAGGGCCGGATTTACCTTTGTGGGGCCCTGGACACAAACTAATGTAAGACCCCTTCGACTTTAATTCTCTTCAAAACTACAGTGACGCAAGTCACAAAAGGAGGGCGAACCTTGCGGTCACTTACAACTCGCCTCTACTCGAAACGAACACCAAGGATTTCCTTCTTACGTACATGTAAGCATACAAAACGAAAATTAGCACAGATGATTTCCAAAAACTACCAAAAAAATGTAATAATGTTATTTTGTGGGGGCTCCTTTTTGTGGCGCCCCTGGGCACGTGCCCCGCTGACCCATGCTTAAATCCGGCCCTGTCCATGACCGGCCTAATATAGGGCCCTCGATCGATCACCTCATGTGGCTTATAACCTAATAGACAGGGAGCCCAGAGGGGGTTAGCTTGCCTGGGAAGGTTACCAATTTTCATGTTTATTACTGTGTCTGGCATGGGTTCAGTGTCAAGGAACTGGCTGTCTGCCGGGATCCTGGTGTTGGGTGGGGAAATGGGGGTCACTGACCTCAGGACCCCCAGGTAGGCTAGATGATCTAAAAAGGTTACCCTCTGAAGTCACTTCGTAATTAAAGGTCATATCCCCGGCATCTTAGAATGAGGCGTGCCGGACATATTAAGTGTTGGGAGAGGTCTGCCAGACGCCAGTGATGACCTCCGGGGAAGTAAGCTAGATGTCCTCGGAAGGTTACCGAACGAAACTTACGGCAAATTATTCAGCGTGCCTTGGTAATTAAGAAATGGCCATCGACAGACATTTTAAATGTTGGGAGGGTCCGCCAGATGCCCCCTGCATATGCCTCCCTCTAGAGCCTCTAAATGACGTCAGATGATTACCAAAGAAACTCACTGCAAAGTTTGCAGCGTGCTTGTTTGAATAAGAATGAGACATTGACGGACATTTTAATGTTGAAATCTCTTGCCAGATTTCCCTGAGTGTGCCCCGAGGGAGAAGGCAAGATGACCCTGGAAGTTTACTCAATAAATCTCACGGCAATATCTACAGTACTGTAACACTGTGTGAATAAGAATGGCATTAAATGTTGGAAACTCAGACCTCCTGACGACCCTAAAAACCCCCTTCTTTGAGGATTGATGTAGATGATCTGGGTAAAGTTACCCAAGTACCACAAAATATTCAGTGAAAACCAGGTAATACAAGTGATCATGAGAGACACTGATAAAGTGGAAGCCTTTAATTATGTTTTAAACAGGCTCTGCAAAGACGCTCTCATCTCCCAAACCCCTCACGTATATTTATGTACATCCACTTGTGATGAACAATGTTCAATGCCAACGATTAATTGGAAGAAGTATCATCATAAAAGGTAGACAAAGTAACACACACAAAGTACTTACTGTGTTATATGTTTGGCTATCAAAGAAAAGGGTAATAAGACTTTAGTGAAATACCTTTAAGTATAGTATTAACCTGGTTAAGGACCGTAAGAAATCAAAGTGAAGTTAAATGACAAGTGCTACTGATCCCATCTTTATTTCGGGTTGCATAAGCACTTGGAAGGTGAACGAGACTCTACAATCTAGATGTGTGCCTGGATATTAACAGCAGAGGACCGTTCCCAATATTTGTGCCGCAAGGAGAGAGCCTGGTTGAAACACAAGAATTTCTTTTCCGTGTTTTTGTTTACCTGGATGTGTGTGTGGGTGTGTTATATGAGCTAACTAGGTTTTCTATGTTTTTAACTATAAGTTTTCAAAAGTAACGACAAAAGACAATTCACAAATGTTGCTGCAGAATCACTGGAAAGTTATGTGTTTATTATCCCTTACCTAACCCTTCATCTTGCTTATGCCATTATTCGGATATTTTACGTAAATACGCTACCAGTATATTCACTAAAACCCTAGCATGCACACCGTAACATGCCTACCGTTTCGATAGACATTAAACAGGTACAGAATCCTTGTACTACTTGTGGCAACGCAAACTTTGCGTGGGAGATAGGCTTAATGACATCGAACAGAAGTACACTATCACATTTACACTATCACACTATCACATGTGCTGTAGATTCCGGAGTCAGACATCCTGTCCTATGAAGAGTGAGTTAAAATTTGAGATGTGGATTATTTTGAAATTTTATTTGATATATGGATTATTTTGAAATGTTAAGTGGAAAAAATAAAGTTGCTTCACATACGCGAGGTTTCGGGCGCTTCGCGCGTACATTTCGTAAGTCTTTGTTCATCGTTACTTCATCCATATCAAAATCAGACAAATGGTCATACTGTGATACTTCTGGTCCGTTTATTCTTGCACATTCAATGCGACTTTAAGATAATGGATGAACATTATAATGCCTGCCAATTGGTACGGTACAAATTCTAGACCTTAGGGGACTTCGCCCCGATTCATCACCTGAGTTTTCCCCAAATGCAGGCCCCTGGGACAACAACCAATGGGAAAAGCTTGTTGGACCCTTGTCGTCTGCTGCACCGTTGGCTCGGGAGTAGATTATGACTATCAAAAAGTCCCTTCAAATAAAAAAACAGTTTCCCCACACCTGGTATAAGTCTTTGGAGAAGGTTAACAGTACTTTGAGCTGCGACGGATATGCGTTCGGGATTCCTACTGTTAGAAAGGGAAAAATGTCTCTGGTGTGCTTCTCCTCGAGTAACGGCCTACAAAACCACCCTACCTAAGCAAATCATTAAATAGCTTTTTGAAACTGCGTTCTCTCAGTAGCCCTCGCGATTGCGATAAAACTTTAGGCCCACTAACAAAAAATACTTTAGGACCCCATGAGTACGGCATGAATAGGGTGACTTCAGTTTTTCAAACTTTGGAGTTAACAAAGCTACAGTGGACAAATTACTTAATTATTAAAACATCAAATTATATCCCCATGCTTCTTTTCAAGCCCAATGTGAGGCATGGACATTTGGAGGACGATTTGGATTGACCTTCGAATCATACCCATAACCAAGGGGGAGGGGAGGCAGGGTCGCCCCTAGTTATTTTTTCTCACTCTCATATAATTCAAAATTACAATTGCCTCATTATATTTCAGTATGCCTTGTCCCCACCCCCCCCCCACTGAGAAACTGTTTCATCCATGAAAGCTCCCATTACAGTGCCTTGTCTGACCGCGGGTCTGCTTCGAGCCCTCCTTTCACACAGGCCTGCCGAATCTGCTAGACTAGCTAATGCACGAAAATGGGACATTATTCAACAACCAAAAATGTCTGGCAAAATGCCAATCACTCAATATGTACTCTAGTCCTCACTTTGACTCAGGGTGTGGTTACATAAGTAACATGGATCACACTAAGAGAGGACCGTAAAATATGTAAAAATATGTATACATACTGCATTTACCACTTCAAACGGGTTCACCAGGGTCAGGGGAACACGCCCCCCAAACGTTGGCCGTTCCGCCGTGTGCTCCCAAAAGAGATTTTCGGTATCAAATTTCATGCACAAATACACCGATTACATGTTGATATGAACAAGAGAACCTACTGTCACTTTATAAGACGACAATCATGGGGCATTAGATTTTCTCAAAACTTTCCGCCCATTTATTTGTTGAAGAACTGCCTAATTAGAAAATATGATTCACAGCTATCTTTTCAACATTCATTTTTTACAGCTTTATTACCATTCCCACATTGATCTGTTGATCTATATCTTGTAGTCAGATTTTATGTTCGATAACTATAAAAATTACTATTTTCGTAGCCCTTTCCAACGCGTATCAAATAAATATGAGGCTATTGTCCGTTTATTTTAAATTTCGATGCCTTTAAATTCGCAAGCTGAACTTTACTCTCCTAAAACATCACAGAGGAGGAGGCGAAGCGCAAAAGGTAAGAATCATAGAGTGGTGATACCTACAAAAGGAGTACTTGAACGAATTTTCATAGGTATGCTTAGTAGCAGAATTTTCTGTTCGCTTTACGCGTGCACTAGGGCTAGTTCCAGCGGGCACTAGCAGGAAATAAAGTTGCCATAATTTAAATTTGAAGCACTCCAAACTTAAGAAACTGCGCTTAGCTGAAGGGCTTTGTTTTCCAAATGTTTCTCGCCATCATCACAGCCGTAGATGCACCTTCGATCTTCTAATGTGAAGGTTTGCCCTCAGGAACATACCTGGACGGTAGTTGTTTCAACATTATTTCCTATTGGGCAACATGAATGAATTTATATGTAAAGCTAAATGCAAACGTTTACATAATTTGACGTCCCCACCTACAACCATCCCATATCATTAGAATGTTAGTGCGAGTAAGGCTAACAGAATGGTCAAACTGTGATTTGTGTGTGTCTGTGTGTGTGATCTGCTTGTGGTGCGCATCCAATGCCATCTGGAAACTGTTAAATGCTTCACTCTGTAAGTCACAATTTTGTAAGTACTTCAGAGCCTGCGGGACTTTTTTCCTGACCTCCCTAGAGCTTTCTCCCTGTCCGTTGGATCCCAGCACCTACAGGGGACGGTTTCTGGTCACCACGACGCCTCCGTCCGGCGACGCTCAGCCCTTCATTTTGGTGTGCCCATCTGGTGGAATGTTGTGACCCCAGTGTCCCCACTTTAAAAAGTCTGTCAATGCCACGTACACTTGTACACCGTCATCTAACCTTAGGCCTAGGTTAAAGGGAAACTTCATCAATTCTGGGGCACTAAAATCACAAGGATCTATTGTTACTTTGTAGTAGTCTTCAGTTCAGCTCAACTATGAGCTGTCACAGAATAAGAGAGGGAAAATGTCCAGTGATGGGACAGCGTATTGTCATTACTATAACAAATGGGAGAAAAATGTTTTATCTCCACCTTTACCTTTCAAAAAATGATATCAAACTTCTGACTCCATAGTCAACATATCCATGTAGCAGATTCAAAATGACCGACAAAGCAGCAAAGGACGTACCAGTAATACTCCAATAGAATACTACGTGTCCCCAACGGGGCGAACAGGCCCACGGAAAAATGATTTGATGAAAAAAAACGCTTGTCACTTTTGTCACTTTTCAGCAATGGGAATTTTAACCGCACATCCCCGCCGCTCAAAGTACTGTAAACCTTAGCTCAAGACTTAAAGCAGGTGTGAGAACCTGTTTTTTTTTTAATTTGAGGGGCCCTTCCTTTTTGAAAAGCCAACGGTGCAGCAGACGACAATGGCCCTACAAGCTTTCCCCATAGGGGGCGGGCCAAGGGGCGAGGCCCGTACGGGCCTTGATAGGGGCTGGGGGAAACTCATATTATGAACTCGGGAGAAGTCCCTTAAGCTCTGGAATTTGTACCAATTGGTAGGCAGTAGAATATTCATCCACCATCTTAAAATGACATTGAATGTGAAATATTTATCAGAATGGAGGTATCACAATATGGTCATTTGTCTATATATTTAATAGACTATTAAGTAATGAAGTAATATATTGAAAGAGGACCCGCGAAAAGGACGCCCTAAGCGCGCGAACAAATAGCATTTGTGAAACAGCTTTACTCTTTCTTTACTGTACATTTCGAAATTATCTACTTATCAAATTTT
>WURT03101538.1:0-12380 GCA_009936505.3 Holothuria glaberrima
TTTTACTTTCTTCGATAGTACGCGCCCGCCGTCAAGTCAATCAGTTGTCAGGGAATATTATCCGGTCGGTTACTTCAGTCGCAAGTGGTTTCTCCGGTCGGCTATTTCACTACCATGTAGATACAAGTGGATCCGCCGGCCGGACGTTCTACTCGCGCGGCGGTTTCACTCTGCTACACCGGCTCGACTTAAACCAATTGGTTAGAAACTGGGCTGTAAAACCTCATCTAACTCTAACTCAACACTGCTGGAGTGAAAACTGACTGCGTGTTTGGTCTAGTGGTAGAGCATCCGCCTCTCACGCGGGAGGCTCGGGTTCGATTCCCAGGTCGAGTCATATCAAAGACTTTAAAAATGGAACCTACTATCGTTGTGCGTGATGCTCCGCATAAAGCAATGGAATAAGAGAAAACAATCCAGTGCCCCACAACTGGAAAAAAGGCAGTAGGCGCCGCTAGATTAAACTAAGAGGTTATAAGTTGAGCCGTAAAACCCCATCTAACTAACTAACTAATTCACTCCAACTCATTGTTGTCATGGGGAAGTGACGTGTTACCGACCGACCCCATAGGTTACTTAGTTTGATGATGTTTTACGGCTCAGTTTGTAACCACTTGATTTAAGTTGGGCCAGGGGCGTAGCAGAGGTGTAATCTTTGGGGGTGTAGAGATCATATTTTGCCGACAGATCTGGTGATGCGTAAAACGAGCGCGAAGGGCGAGCTTTAGCGGGTGGGGTCTAGGGGCCCGCCTTAGGCCCCCTGGTGGGGTCCAGGGGCAAAGCCCCGGTGGGGGTCCAGGGGGCGAACCCCCGGAAGCTCTGAGGTTTTAGCATATTTCTGGGTAAAAAATTAAGTCCCATGATAGGTATATTTTGGTTTATGATATATTAATCAATGCAAAGATTCCTCCCGTCATGCCTTTTTACTTCAGGAGCTTAACCTGAAGTTCAGAATTTGAACACTTATGCGTTCAGCATTTGAAAACTAGACTCGTCAGGCGTTCCAATACGGTATATGTTCAAATAGACGTCTGGCGTTCAAAAATGGAGAAAAGTGTCCAGAATCTTAACACTAGCGTTCAAAATATGCTTTCAAACGCCAGGATGCATTCCAGTTGCGTGTCCAGGATTCTTTTAAGGGGGAAATGCAGTATGTCGTGTGATCGCCGGCCTGGGGGAGGGGTTTAAGGGGAGGGGATGTCCCCTGTCCTTTGGAACATTTTTGGAATTTGAAAGGTGCCTAGATCGCAAATGGTGCAATATTTGAGTGCATTTCTGCCCTAATGTGGAACCAAAAAATCTTGGTGATAAATATTTTACTACAACGGACGTAATGCACGAATTCAGTCTACTCTCTGAACTTCGAGATGGAAGTAGGGGAGTGGGGCTCGGAGGTTAAAATAAAGGTTTGTGAATTAGGAATTCCTGTCTCAATTAAAGCAGACAAATATGATATGCTGGCAGCAAGGACCTGGGAATTTTTCTGGTGAGGCTGATTCTGTCAGAATTTGCTTGTCAGATTTTTTTGTTCAACATTTGTCGCCGTTAATGCGAAATTGTCGCACAAATAGGGCTGGCTAAAACACTGGTCATATTTAGGCGAAATAGCGCGCCTATTCGGAAGCCTTAAATTCCTTTTCTTTTTCTTCGAGTTGACGACGGACTCGGTTACTCGTCCAATTACACCGACAGTCGTTAACACGGCCGTCACATGCATGGTGAATTTGCCGACGGGGGTTCAACTTGAATGGGCCATCTAATCTCTCTCTCTCCCCCTCCCTCCCTCCTTCCCTTCCCCCTCCCTCCTCCCTCTCTCTCTCTCTCTCTCTCTCTCTCTTTTCTTTCCCGTCTTCCTTTCTTTCCCGTCTTCCTTTTCACTCCTTTCCTTGCCCTTTTTTCCCCTTCTTCCCTCTCCTTTTCCTCCTCTGCTCTTTTCCTTCCCATCTCCCCTTTTTGCCGACTGACCGAAAATCTGACGACCCCCGCTCGCTACGGCCCTGTTTGTCGTCCAGAACGTGATTGCGTTAATTAACTTTTGCTCACGGGAAACCTCACCATAAAGGTTACTGCTTCAACTGTACTATACACACAGAGCGGGATAAAGAAACATGACATACTGTACCCTGCTCTATGACTGTAAACCAAACTAGAAGTAACAATTGATATATTTATGGAGGTCACTTCATCACTACGTGATCTGATATAGAGATTTTTTGTTTGTTTGTTTGATTCGTCGATTAATAGACCTTATGCATTGACGTCACGCGAACGTCCTCTAGGAGAAAAATAATGAAGCACACGTGCACGATCGGTGTAGATTTTGCTCGAACGTGTAGTAGACTTACGCGCGTACACGATTGATTGACAAATCAGCTGTCTGTATTGTTGGTGTTACTTGCAATGTAGTACGCGCTTTTCCACCAAACGAGGGCGTTTTTTCTGCTTTGTGACATCATGTGCATAAGGTCTTTTGATTGATTGTTTGTTTGTTTGTTCTCACTGAAGCATTCTTTATGGTAGTAGTGTATGAGGTATACACAATACTATAGAGGGCTCTGGCTCTCATGAAGGCAAACATTACGTATACTTGTACCTCTGCATTGTCCAGTGGCATTTCACAAGGGTCTCATGTGAAAGAGAAAAATTTTCCAATTCGTGCCCTCCAAACCCCGTAGCAATACTCTTCTCCTAACTCGAGATATCTCATATTAGAGAGTGCTTATTTTTGTCAAAAAATACCTCTAGTTCTCATCAAGGTCACAGATTGTTATGTAAGGTGGGCACATTGCCTCAGATTCCCTTTGTTCTTCTTTATAATTGAATGTCCCGTTTGTCCTTGAACTTTGATACCGTTGGAATGTTTGAATATGTTTTCATGTAGATTTAGCACAAATCTACACCATATGTAGGGCATAACAAACAAAGTTGCTAAATATTCCCCACAGCAGCATTAATATCATAAAGAAATTCAATTCTATATCAAATTAATGTGCCGCGATGACATCACAGATTTCCCATAATGCACTTCATCTTGAGGAAAAATTGCATTTCTTTGAAAATTTGTATCTTCCAAACGCTGCAAACTATTGAGATGAAGTTTTCACCTTCTAAAAGAGAAAAATTTTCTGCATTTTTTAAACTTACTGAACTTTGTCTCTGGAAAATCCCTTTAAACGATGATCCCACACTTAAACGTCCGGTCATTGCCTAAGACATGTCACAAGGAGCGGAAGACCTTTGTCCTAAAGATTTCCTTCATTGGCAAACAATCATACTTAATCCTTCAGCAGGTCAGTTGCTAAGTCTGATACTTAATGTAGTCAATTTTACCTCCAAAAACTGGATGACATTTTCTTTTTCACTTTCCCCGGGATTTGTTTAAATTTTTGTATTTTTATTACTTTGTAGTATTTTTCGTATTTTCTTTTGATCGGAGAAGGAGGTTGCCTCGTATGCCTATGCTTCCGCTTAACATTGCATATGAGGTAGCACTTAGCCATGAAGTAATGTGTAACGTTTCTTATTAAGCCGGCTGCCCACTTAGCGACCAACGGCTTGCGACCTCCTGCGACGTCGAGAAGATCGCTAAGTGTGAGAGTTTGCTCGCAAGAGGTCGTAGCTCTCAAGCCATGATCGCAAGAGCTCACAAGGTTTTAAACATGTTTAAAAATCTTGCGACCGTCGCAAGAGCTCACAAGAGGTCGTAACTCGACCGCATAGTGTGAGAGGGTGGTCGTAAGAACTCGCAAGAGGTCGCAAGGCTTTGCTGCACGAAAATTGCAAATCTCTAGCCAAAATCGAAGAAGCTGATAATTTTGGAAAGTAAGTTTCAGCCGGTAAGACGGTGTATGTCATCTAATCGTGTTCGAAATAGAGGCCCTCCACTTACTGTGAAAACTGTTGAGCATGTCCCTCTTTTCCTAGTCAAGCAAATCTTCAAGAGAACTTGAGAGCCAGTTGTGTGTTTCATTAAAATATAGGGAGAAAATTGAGAGCGTATATACGGTCCGTTGCCATTGTTGACTAGAAAAAGAGGTCTTCAGCAAAACACACCTTCCCATTTTCACGGTTTACAATAACATACTGTTGTAAAATATTGAAATTCCCTCGTCTTTATCACCTTTGACACCTGCAACCATCTTCATTTGGGAATTGAAACCAATTTCATTTTCATACAAAATCAGTTTGATAAACACTATGTTTGAGTTTCGTGCATTGGGATTTAATCTTGATCTAGTCAAAAGGTTCACGTTAATTGGTATGTAGCCTACCCTGGATCTCATCCACTAAAGGGTGCTCTTCACATTGTAGGGAAAGGTATTCTTGCTATCCGGTTTATGAAAAGGTGCTTAAAAATAGGCATAGTGTATCCAGCTCTGCAAGCCCGTAGCCCCTATATAAAATACTAAAACTTACTTTTGGCTTAGTTCATTCGGGTCGGTTCTACAGGGGGTAGGGAGGGCTTTAGCCCCTAAACCTTTTCTGAGCACAGCCCCCAAACTTAGGCAAAATTTTGTGTATACGCTAGTAGTGATGTGTTCATATCTACATATATTTCAGCCCTAAGGTAAGATTTTACCCCACCCACCCTCTTTTGACGGCTATCTTTCCGGCTACGTTTTCTGAAAATGGTCTTCAAATTTGAAAGTTGAAAGATATATAGGCTTAAGGATCTTGTGTATGCCTAGGTATGTAGGGATTTTTCAAATTAAAGGGATGGGTGCCCTCATTCTAGTACATTTCTTCTCGATCCTTGGTTGAACCTTATTCAACAACTCCTGGAAGAATTCTGGGCAACCTCTCTGGAATGATAATGAACGTATCAAGGTATGCCCTCAGTAGCCAGTTCCTATGGTATCATAGTCAGTGGCGTAGCTAGAGGCTTTGGCGCCCAGGTGCAAGAGTAGAAAATCGCGCCCCCAATTATAACATGGTAAAATAAATTTATATTGGTTGTGTAGGTTTTAAGCATATCTGCACCGTACCAAGAATTGTATACTGGATTGTAAATAAGTATAAACACTTTTATATTGTAAATACTGGCAAAGTCATGTATATATTATATAACGTTAAGAAGAATTGTCTATCAGATTGTCAATATGTATATATACTAAGGCATCACCATTGATCTTGTTGTTGTTTTATATATATATATATATATATATATATAACATTTTTTTTGAAAACATTTGCACACTGGAAAATGTGTATCCAAAAGTTAATTTTGCAAGTCATGTATGTAAAAAGTTATTATGTAATGTCTATACCGATTATGAAATGATACGATACAATGTTTTGAAATCAGAGAATTCAATAAATGAGATGGTAATAAAAAAACGTCTCTAATTTATGGAATTTTGCCAGTATTAAAGTTGGTTTTTATGCCAATCCATTAAGAAAACGGACTTCCTGGGTACTGTTTTTAAGTAATTCATTTATGTTCTCCAAAAACAAATACCAGTTCGCTTGTTTTGCCCAAAATTTGCTGCATAGGTGACAATCTTATCGAAATATTGATGTTAACACCCCCTATATCACGCTATCGTCATGATTCACTGCTCATTTGATATTTCACATTACTTTGTCATCGAAAATGTTAACAAAGTATGACTAATTTCATTCTTACAGGAGACGAAATTAGGTGCGAATGCAGATGTGGTACTGTTCAGAACAGCTGGAATACTCCCTAAAAGCTATGTCCGTGTTACCAATGACGTCAGGGCGGGGGTGGTGCTAGGATTTGCCCGACAGGGGGGCTGGGCCGGCTGAGCCCGAATTTTTGATGACTTTTTTTTTTTTTTTTGCTTTTTTGCACTTCAGTTCTTGGAGACCGACCTCCCGTCGGCATACTTGCACTATCCGAATTTTCGGAGACCTTTTTTTTTTTTTGCTTTTTTTTCCAAAACAAAACAAATCGAGGTTTCTGCTCCCCGACGACACCCATTTTTCTGCCCCGACGGGGAGCTAGACTTCCCCGACGGGGGGCTAGACTTCCCCGACGGGGGCTGTCCCCCCTGGCGCCACCCCTGAGTCAGGGTGGTGGAGAGGTGCTCTTCCAAGCCATCTTATTGGCTCGAAACAAAAAGTATTTCAAAAAAGCGACGGGAAAAGTGTGAAGTAGTGTGCGGAGCAGGAATACTCGGAAATCGGCTTTCTTACTGGAAAGTCTATTTGGATAAGTCCTCAATTGTTGAAAAAAATATTGTTAACATGTAATCATATGCGAGATATTTAAACATGTTAATCGTTAACTTTACCTAATGTGGGATTAAGAGAGTTCATCTGGTTTAGGTTTTTTTTTTTAGTTTAGAATAGTTCGTTCACTACTTCTGTTGCTTCAGTAAATACTACAGTAAATATATATCTTTATATATATAGTCTAGAATCTTAATTCTCTTAACAGTGTCTAGCTGAAGTTATTTTATCAACTCAAACTTAGGGACCGTACATCGTGAGTCAATTTGACCCAAAATTGGGTCAGGAGGGAACCGACTAAATTCATTGGGTCAAATAATGACCCAAATTAGACTTCATTGACCCAAATTGGGTCAAAATTTGACCAAAAATGTTGGTTCAGTTCCCTCGTCACCCAAGTGTTTTAAGAGTGTAGTGAAACGTCAACATAAATATAGCTTATATCATTGAGAAGCAATAGTAAAATATAGTTTGCCTTGTTTAGTATTTTTCTCAGTAGGTAGCTCGAAACGGATTTACCATTACCGTACAAAGTCATGTTTGCATATGTGGAGTTTAACTCTGCCTGAGAGTTTTACATAGAGTAATGATAATATCTCTTTTCCCGTTGAGTCTACCGTCAGGAAGAAGTCATGGTTAAAGTTAATTGTTGTACAGTATGCAACATGGTTAAAATCGTCCACTATAATAATCTCCAACTGCAGTTCAAACATACTGTGAATCAATTTATTAAATGAATTTAAGGGAATTTAAAACTTTTTTCCCTCTCATTTTTATTTGATCACTACATGTGTAAAGCATAGGGGTTGACATACACTCTTAAAACACTTGAGTCATGAGGGAATTGAACCAACGGTTTGGGTCAAATTTTAATCCAGTAGGGTTACATGAACCCAATTTGGTTCACTATTTGACCGAATAATTTATGTCAGGTTCCTCAGGACCCAAGTATTTTTTACAGCGGATGGAAAGAGATTCAACTAGGAGACAGATAGTGTTTGGCTTTAATTTCCAACAATGGCAAACAATGATGAAAAATGATGACTTTACTCAGGGGACTGTCGCCGTTTGTTTACCGCCTTATGTAAGCCTAATAGGAGAAGGCAGCTCTTCTCAGCGGAGGAAGGGGCCAAACGTTGCGTCGAACCACCGAGTCCTATGGGGAAGTCTAAATGAAGGGACGTCCCCTCCTTTTTGAAAAATTTAGAAATATTCAAGGGGCCTTAAAAGCAATTTGGTGTAACATTTTGTACAATTTGACATTGTTTACGGAGGGAATAAATAAGTCTTTGAATTGAATTTTGTTGAATTTTAACTGGGAGGATATGGTTCACATTTTTTTCACAACGATGCACAGAATACAGAGAAGACAAAGGCTAAGCTCATATTTACTTCACGCTGCCTTTTAAGCGATGAGTTGCTTCTCGTTTAAAATATTTTACATAAAACAAATTATAAAAGAGGCGCATCTTCACTAAACTTCATCTAACTAACTTCACTAAACTTTATTACCGTAAGAAAGCTATCATTGTATTCCAAGCTGTTAAAACATACCTAAAGTATGACGGATAGTTGATTATTACTGTATTTGTCCTCAGTTTACTTCAGAAACAGTGTTGATAACCAGCTCAAATCGGTAGTGAGGGAAGCGGAGGTCATGCCCCTCTCCATTTAAATATGCATACAATGTTCTTCCTCCAAATCAGCAAAATATCACAACAACGTCGAAACTTCATTGATCAAATTGCTTTGCTCAACTTTGAAACATATGTGCTACAAACTTTGTGAAAATATCCAAATAGTAAGACAATGAACGTTGAAAACATGAATTACTTTTATTTCAAGCTAGATAGTGACCATATTCCCATATTTTGTGTAATAATGTTACTTCAGAACGGAACTCCGGCAAATATAACAAGATAAATTTACTTTTCAAGTCTGCGAAAAACACCCGGGGAATGCGGGGGTGGGGGGGGGGGGGAAGGGGCCTCCACTCATGACTGCAGATTCATTTTTTATTTTTTTTATTTATTCGAGCTATTTTAGTGGTCAACTATCTTCAGAAAGGAGTCATTAGTCCTGTCGAAAAGTTTATAAGAATGCCGGTTCATGATCAGCTGCCTAAGTTTTTCATTGTTGATGTAGTTTTTGGTCTTCAGACTAAAAATTATTGGGAACTCAGTGCCATCAGAGAGGTGGTATTATCACCTCTCTGCTGACATCATCTTAGTCTCCCGACTCCAACTCTGGACCCTAGCTACGATTCGAATTAACGACTTAACTGGGATCTCTTGCACTTTGCAACATATACGCGCCGGGAGGTGGCTATCCTGAAAATGGATGGGATATAGGCCTATATCGGCTTATTAAAATAGATGGGCACATAGCATATGATCAGTGGAGGAGCTAAAGAATCCGATCGGAGGGGAGAATGGCCTGTAGGGGAGTTTTTAAGTTGATAGATTTTCATTACCTTAACGATCTAGTAAGTAGCTAGGTATCAGCTAAACTCTTTATCTTTTCGTCTAGATTTCCCCTCCTGGTAGAAAATTGTTTCTTCATTTTTCCTTTTATAATTCTATAAACGTACCGCTCTTTTGTATTATCAGTGAGGGGGATTTTCCCCTTTGGGAGAAAACCAACGTTTTCCAGAATTCGGGCAACACAGTATATAGGCTCGATACCGTAACGAGACATGAATTAGCAAGAACGAAGTGAACCACCAATTATAACGTAGTTTCGAGGTAACTATCTTAATGTGTCTACCGAATATGCATTTAATTCCATAGCAATGGACCGATAAACTTTGAAACTTTGCAAGGGGTTTCAAAACCCATTCGCCACTGGAAATGTACACAAAGATCGAGTGGCAAAATGACAGCGTCCATGACCAATTTTTTGCCCGATCGAGGGAAAGCTAGATTCTCCTATAAGTGGGACTTCTCCCGAACTGTTTAGTTATTCCTTTCCTCTTACAAAGCGGCCGAACATTCTGATTCTGATTTTTTTTTTCAAACGAGAAGGGAAGCTGAATGGAAGACCACGGGGAATTGCATCAAACTGCAGCTTAGTTCTTCATCTGATCATCAGCTTTCACTGTCATATCACGTGACAGCATAACACTAAACATGTGACCTGAAACTTCTTAGTGGCACAAGATGCACTATGACTGTGGTCGTGAAACTCAAGACCATACAGTTACCCCGTGGGTCGGGGACTGGATCAGTAGAAGTGGGTGTTACACGGGTAACCAAATTAATATCACTATAGACACTCGGGGAGCATACATCAGTGGAAAACTAACTGATCCACCTATAAATTACCTTTTACCACCTACTGAAATGGTTAGGAGAAAACGTGAAGCTCAACCATGAAGCCCTTCACCAACACATACAGACTGAATGTCCCCCTATTCAGTGGCCTTCAGATACTATATACATTCCAAAGGACGGAACTGAAAGGGTGAGGGGAGACGGGGACGCCTGCAAAGACCTGAAATATAATGAAACTTGTCAAAGACCCTGTAGAGCTAGGATACGCCTTCCCTATAGGCTTCCCATACAACTAGACATAAGCCTAGCCAAACCTTGGCAGTGAAATTTCACCCGGGGGCACTGGTCATGTTTGCTGAGTGGGTATTTATTTAATCCTTCCCTGACACGTACAACAGATTCTTCACCGACTCTCAGAGAAGCTAGCGAAAATCTTTGTCTTTTGAAGGGCCTATTAAGTAATCATATTCAATCATAGCAATTGACCTTCATAGTCACTTGTGTAGCATTCATGTCCACGGAGTTGTTATGAAGTAAGCACGGAAGCGATATCACCCAGTCATGCATGATATGAAGTCACGAGACCTCTAACCTTAACCTTATGTCTTCTCCCTAACCCTAAACTTTTGGTATGATATCATGCATGATATGCATGTCTCGAGGCAAGAACGTGACACATTACAAAACAAAATGTGAGAAGTTGGTGAGTGATACAGGAAGACTTATGAATAGTCATGAGCAAAGACTGACTATATGCGAAATACAAATCTTTTCCCTCGCTGTCCTGCGAAAACAATTCGCGTGCCGGCCTCTATCTGCTGGTTATTATTATCTCTGTGGAAAGTTACTAATAAGCAGGGCGCGTTGAACAAAAGACTTACAATGCACACGACTATATGCAGAGAGATCAGAGGACACTATGAGAGACTTCGGCCAACTCAAATTCTGGCAGTAAGTAATTAGTTTTGGTCAAGACGTTAGTAAAAATGATCACTTCTCACACGTTTCTTACAAAATGAGGGCGTTTGTCAACTAGACTGTACGTATAGTCATCAGGTAGATTTGTGGCAAAATGTACCTTAACCCCAAAGAAAATTTCTACAAGTGAGATTTCAATGGTTTTTGGTAAATTGAGACATGGGGAACATCATATTAAAAATCCACCAAAATCGGTTCATGAGATATTCATTTACATGGGTAATTTCCAAAATGGCCGCTTTTATGGTAAATGTATCTAAAATAACACTTTTTGCTGATTGCAGGAAGTTGTGCTGTGCTCAAATTTTCTTTGGCATGATGATATTATGATTCAATTGACCAGCAGTATTAAATTAGACCTGTAGCTTTCGTAATTCACCTGTGATCTTGCAATTAAGTCACAAAAACCACCCCAAACGACTGTGCTTTTCCTACTGTAGAATAAATGCAATGTAAATTCATTTTGCTTTCTTGCACTTATGTTTCCAGATGTATTGTATAGTGTTATTACTTTTAGCATATTTATAATGTAATAGCTAGCAATTGGCATAGTGCACTGGAGAGAGAAACAAAATTGTGGTTTGGTCTTTCAACTGTTTTTTGATTCCTTGCCGAAGGCAGGCAAGGAATCTATGTGATGGTGATGTCGTGTGTGTATGTGTGTTTGTGACACTTAGCTTGTAATCGCGATATCTCAAGGTAGGAATGACCGACACTTTTCATATTTAGTATGTAGATTTGTCATGTTGAGAGAAAGAACCCTATTGTTTTGGCAGAGGTCAAAGGTCATTTGAGGTCACAAGAGGTCAAAGTCCGAAAACCTTGTAATCGCGATATCTTCAAGATAGGAATGACGAGCACTTTTCATATTTCAGTGGTGTGTAGATTTGTCATGTTGAGAGGAAGAACCCTATTGCTTTTGGCAGAGGTCAAAGGTCATTCGAGGTCACCAGAGGTCAAAAGCCGAAAGCCTTGTTAACACGACATCTCGAGGTAGGAATGACCGACACTTTTCATATTTGGTATGTAGATTTGTCATGTTGAGAGAAAAAACCCTATTTTTTTGGCAGAGGTCAAAGGTCATTTGAGGTCACCGGAGGTCAAAAGCCAAAAAACCTTGTAAATGGCTTGTAAAACAAGATATCTCAAGATAGGAATGACGGATACTTTTCATATTTGGAAAATAGGTTTGTCATATTGAGCAGAGGAACCTTATTGTTTTTTGTGGAGGTCAAAGGTCATTTGAGGTCACCGGGGTCAAAAACCGAAAACCTTGTAAAATGTAAACAGTATATCTTGGCATGGGGCCCAGTTGGGCATGGGGGCGAGTTGGTATATGGCGAGTTGGCATAGGGGCGAGTTGGCATGGGGGCAAGTTGGCACGGAGGCGAGTTGGCATGGTGCTGAGTTGTCATGGGGCCGAGCTCTCATGGGGAGAGTTAGCATGGGGCGAGTTGGCAATTGTGCTGAGTTGTCATAGGGGCGAGTTGGCATGGCGGCGAGTTGGCATGGTGCTAAGTTGTCATAGGGGCGAGTTGGCATGGGTGCAAGTTGGCATGGGGCGAGTTGGCATGGTGCTGAGTTGTCATGGGGCCGAGCTCTCATGGGGCGAGTTAGCATGGGGAGAGTTGGCATGTGCTGAGTTGTCATAGGGGCGAGTTGGCATGGGGCGAGTTGGCATGGGGCGAGTTGTCATGGGGCGAGTTGGTATGGGGCGAGTTGGCATGGGGGCGAGCTGGCATGGAGGCGAGTTGGCATGGTGCCGAGTTGTCATAAGGGCGAGTTGGTATAGGGCGAGTTGGCATGGGGCCGAGTTGGCATGGGGTCAAGTTGTCATGGGGGCGAGTTGTTTTAGGATGAGTTGGCATGGGAGCAAGTTGGCATAGGACCGAGTTGGCATGGGGCCGAGTTGGCATGTAGGCTCACTTGTTCCAG
>WURT03101549.1:0-11523 GCA_009936505.3 Holothuria glaberrima
AAATTCATTTCCTACAGATTACTCAATCCAGAAAACACCAAAATACTGCACAATAAGGAGGACTCATTAGAAAATATTACTGCAAAGTTTTACTCGTTTAAGTAGTGTTTTTATATTTTTATTGTCACTATAGTCGTTAAGTGATTGACTCATGATTACCCCAGTATAAACCATATACTATATTATACTATATAGACGGGAAGGTAGGTCGCAAAGAGGGTGACAGAGGCACAGTATGTTAGGAAAATTTGTATGCTTTCATATGGAAGCACTTGACCGCTTTGAGACATGCATGAAGCCTAAACTCTGATTGGCTTAAACCCTAACCCTAATCCTAACCCTGATTGGTCCTAACACTTTGTACCTCCGTTGTAGTGCATATCTCCTAGCTCGAACAACTGACTTAAGTTTCTGGCATAATTACCACACTTTTCTGGCTAAATTTGTCTCTGTCAAAACTTTTGGTAATGAGGTCCCTCAAGGCAGTCCCTTTTTCTGAAAAATTTCACATATATCGTTGTCAAAAGGATGAAATTTCGGTTTAGGCCTAGTAACAGTTTGGAGTTGGTAACTGCTGCAAGCCAGATGCTAGGGATGATTCAGCACTTCCACACTATAATTAAATACTCCTGAAATATTGTCCAAAACTCTCTAAAATTTCACTGTAATTTCCTAAATTTATCAACATTGATTTACTTTTTATCATTATTGATCTCGCAGATATATATCAGCATTAATATGAACGAGATTTGAACATTGAATTTCATAAAATTTTAAAACTTTCTGAAAAGTGGAAGTGTTAAGATATTAAAAAAAAATTATGTTTTCCAGTTCTGTATGTTTTTTTTTTCTTTAGTCCTAATAATATTTAAAATAGTAAAGCGTCTTGAGAATACCAGACCATGTCTGACAATACCCAATACGCACTAACATTTTCAAAGTGCTGTGCTACCTCTGTATACCTGTGCATAGATCCACTACATATCAGGGTCACATTAGTATAGTTGCGTCCGTAGATATATCACATAAGCATCATTGTAATGCAACTGTATTGAAAGATATATAACAAAATGACCTTGACTGTCCGACAACTCCTGAAGGTACTGTACTCTAGATAGAGTATTTGATGATGTCTCATGTGCACTTCGGCAGGTCATTTTGTGTTAATACAGACAGTATGTTCAGTACACAACAACCACAAACGAAAATTGCTCAAACATATGGTTTTGATTAACCTCACTAGATCTAAAATAAGAACCAAGAAGGATTGGAATGAAAGAAGGCCAAGGCCTATAATACATCAAGTACAGAAAACTCACAAGACATAGGAAATAAATGTAAATACTACAAAGGGGCCTATCTTGGAATTTCCAATAGAGAGGGCCCAAGGTTTGATTAATCACTGTCCTGGGGAGGGTTTCCCCTCCCCTTTGGAAATTTTTGCTCTTGGAAGAAGGCTGAGATGCAAAATGGTTCTATACTTGACAAATTTTGAAACATTTTCTTTTTTTTGCCTCAACTTTTTTCCCACATGACCGCCAATAGGGACGCGTGCCTGTTGCCCCCCCCCTCCCCGATCCGCCACTGCGCTTTTATTTACAGGAAACTCGGGGCGTGCAAGACGATTATGTTCATTGTTGGTGCCGAGTTTGGACATGTCTGGCCTAGATCCTATCTTGTTGTATTTGTTTTTGGTGCTCCCTTTTTTGCTGTCATCATCATGATAAAGAGGACTAGGCCTAAGTTTATGATGGAGGTACTGTAGCAGAGAAATCACAGCATGAGCACCATGCCAAAATGGCTGGTAGGTTGAAGTTTATACACCCATGTTGTGTGAGGGAAGCCATTAACAAGATCCCTGACAAACTTTGGGCCAATGTCCATCAGAATTTGTTATTGGACCTCTTTGATGTTTCAGCAGGGGATGTAAAATCCTATTTAGAGCTGAACCTGGAGGAAGAGCAGCTAAAGTTTGGCAGACAATGGTTGTTTGGCCCACCAGTCAGTAAATGCTTTGCATCATGCATGCATGATAACCCTTCACCTTAGAACTTCCTGTGATGTAACCGTGGATGGTGTGTTAGTACTGGGAAGAAGGTAAGCTTGAGGTGTGCCAAATGCCTCGTTGCCTACCAGTTCTCAAGAATTGGCAACAGTGGCTTGGGATTTCCTTTTTACACAGGCGGCCGAGATTTCGTAAAAGCGTCTGATGTGATGCTAGTGAGCGAGGCAATGATGTGCGAATTCAGTGTTCGTTGATTGATAAAGATGTACAGTAAAATTGATTATTTCACTTTTCACCATCAAATTAAACAAGTTGAAGTTTTATTTCCACAAAATAATATTGTGCCTTCAAAGGGCTAAAACCATCTACAAGGAGAACAGTTTGAAAACATGTTGTAGTCAGCACCCAGACTGTAAACTTTTTTGTGCTCGGGAAATGCAGACAAGGAATGGAAAAATATGTGCAGGAAAAACCGGAATACCAATGTTTAGCTCTGCACATGCCTACCAATGCATATCACCAGATAAGAATGGATGCATGTATGCCGTGCCGGTACCATATGTAAGCTATGTGCAGTTATCGTTTGCATGATAGTGATTTTACGAATCAATTTACAGATGATCGCATTCCCCACACTACAGCAGTGTATGTTGTGCAGTAGGAGAGAAGTCACTGTCATGAATCACGCATCTGTTGACTGTAAATCCACCATAGTGATGTGCAAGTGAGAGTTGTACAATCAGGCTGTGCGAGGAAGGGAAAAGAACATATTTACAACTTATGTGTAAGGTTATGGCTATTCTTTTGTATTGTGTTATTAAATCCATGGAGAACATAGTTCACTATAATTGGACCTTGCAGGCTTGATATTCCATGACCTCCTCACCATTCCAGCAGTTGATACTTATATATAGTACTTCCACAGACTGGATTTAACTTGGCAAACTAATTCTCACACCTCATTCCTGTTAAAGTACAGTAGGCTTTTATTAATTACCGTACCCACACCATTAAACTTACCAAATGTAACATATACTGTATATGTACACAATAAGTTTTCACAAGTTGCAGATGGATGGAAGCAAACTTGCTCATGTAGAAGTATAAATTGACCAAAATCCATTAAGTCTGCTGAAGACCTCTCATTTAATAAAGATAAATCTTAGCATCAATGATACTTTTACTTTAGTATCATTACATGAATCTTATATTGAAATGGAAGGGTAGAGTTTTATTTTCACAAACTGTGTAGTATTTGCAGATATTACTTTTCCTTCCTAAAATTATGTAATTCTTGTGTTTTTGTATTTTCAATGTCAAGGAGAGCAATGGGATCTCAAGAAAGTAAGGTGACCAACTCTGCACAAGATGTTGGTAAAGTTGAGAAAGGCAAAACAGCAAGCACAAATCATCCGACTGGACTTAGAGGAGCACAAACCACAACACTATTCAGAGCTGTCAACTTTGAACTTTTTGTAAAACCAGTAAGTTTCAAGCATTCCCCTTAAACTTATTTCAAGTAAACTGTGACAGTCTGATGGTTTAAAATGGCAGATTCACCCCTGTACACTTGCTATATTGGAAAGAGTAAAGCACATGTTAATATTTAGCCATAGCATGTTGCATTGGCAGATAGGGAAGACTGTCCAAGAAATCTTACTTTGGAAGAATAGCAGTGCATGATGGGAAATCTTGATGTCATCTTAACAAATTGGTTTGGCATGGCTTTTATATGTCTGCTCCATGGAATGTTTCATAACTTTGTATACCATACCCTGTGTGACAAGTCTTTTTTGGTCAAGGAACTTCTACCCCACAGCAGCTCTGTGACTAAATTTACCAAGAAAGATACTCAAACATTTGAAGAATACCAAATTTTGAGGAAAAAAATATTGCTCAATTTGAAAGAATAACAAAAGGACTTTTAGGCCAATTACTCTCAATGCATGACATTTTTCAACCATAAAGGGAATATGTAGTCACCTGAAACTTACTTTGACACATGAACTAATTATTACAAATCTGTTATTTCTGTTGCAATTATCTTTCATAATATTTGAAAACATAAAGGTGGCATTTCCAAGGTAAACAAAGGGGTTTTTTGCACAAAATTAAAAAATTAGTTACAAAATTATTGTCACTTGATTTAAAAGACTGATTCATGAATTAGGATACCTGGTTACATGAATTTAATTTGTGGTGACCTTATTTTCCTGTTTAAGAAACTGAATACATTTCATAAGAGGAAAAAATACACTGACTAAAATCCTTTGGACATTTAAGTGCTAAAATTTTAATGTGGAAAATACAGTAATTTGGCTTTTACAGGTTCAGTCAAAAGATCAAACTAAAGTCATTATTGATGTAACAAGATGATTCATACAAGGGAACATGTCACATCTTTAGTACTATGATAATTTGTAACCTTTCAATATATATATATATATCATTTTATTGTTTTACTGTGATAACTTTGTAATGAGTGAAACCCCTTTAATAGACAAGATGGGAGAATGTTTTCACACAGTGCATTTTGGGATGGGTCAAAGGTGGTGTGAACCACTTACCTATGCAGCAGTTGCAGACTTCTTTTCAGACATACACATATCATTGGTTGTACAAGCACAGACAATGTAGTGCATATTGGGGGGGAGCAAGTATATTACACACATGCACTCACAGGTGAAAAGGTTGTCATGGTACAGCTGATTATGTGACCCCACTGGAAGTACCGAATTACCCAAATGCTGTATTTTATTTAATCACCTGTTTAAACTTCTGTAAAATATTTACCAACAGAATAAAGTGGTGATGGCCTTTGGTTTAATTGCCATGACGGGCAGTGTTGCATACCTTGCCTACCTGAATGCTGTCAAAGAAAATAAGAAGGATCAAATGATGTATGAGCAATATTTTGAAGATGGTTCTACTATTATGAGGGAAAAAAAGTCAAAATGGGATTAGTGCACTTTTGTAAACTGCAAATAGAACAGTGGCGGACAACCCTTGCTTCCAAGGAATACAGATGGCACCATTATGGAGGGACAGTTGCAGAGACAGCTCCACAGACTTAAAAGCGTCTATTGACGGCATGACATCTTTCCTTCGAAAGTCTCATTTGCCAAGGGTTCAAGCACATCTCTGAAGAGGAAATTGTGAGGCTACAACTCACCCATTGTATGACACTGTTCATTAGCTGTGCTGAAAGTGTTTATTGCAGTTGCATGTATGCCTACAGATACCCTCGTCAATCCCTCAGAAAATAAAACAATTGAGAGATTATCCTGCAAAATTCAATCAATGCACAATGTAAGCACTGGGATGTTCAATTTGTTTCTGGCATGTACTAGCGAAAATTGTGGTGTCTCCATGGTTCTGATTTGCAGTGCATTTTCGTATTCATATGCTAGACAAGTAGAAGTGTACTGGAGTGTTTCCTTCACTTATTTCAGGAAACATACATTTTCATCATGTTTCAGAGTCATGACCTAATGTTCCTGTGATTTTAATTGTCATGTCATAGTTCTGCTATGGTCTTGTACAGATTTTCGGGTAATTGCCTCAGGCTATCTGTGAGACCCACATAAAAAAATTGCTTCCGAACTGAGTCTTGGGTCATAACCCCATAACTTTAGGAACCATAATTGGTACATAGTTGTGGTTATTGGTATTATAGCATTCCAACCTGTCTGCAGTGCTTAAGTTGGGCAAGAAGTAAGATAAAACTGCTTTCTTAATGTAGGTCTCATTCAGGTGTTAAAATATGCAGTGCTGTGCTTTGCATTTATAGTAGGGGCCAGCCTATATCATAGTGACATAGTGAGGGGTAAAAAATCATTGCACAGCAGAAGGGTTGCCTCAAGCTACAGCACTGTATTGTCTTCAGCAGTAAAAGATCTAGCAATGGGCGATGAAGTTGCTCAGCAGGAGGTTCTAGGAGAGTTGTTGAGATTGAAAAAGGGGCTAAGTGTAGACTTTGTTTAGAGGAGTTTGAATTATTCAGGACAAAGAAGTTGGCTGTTTAAATGGCAAATGTAGCCAGATTGAGGGGTTCATAGAAACCAGGGATGGATAATTGTTTAATTCTACCCGCATGGCAGTGATTTTGTATACAAAGTAATTCCTTACTTGTGATTTATGCAACATTTGTGATGTGAGCATTATAAAAGATAGATCTAAGGAACCTAAGAACTCGCTACCAGCCCTTATTGCACCATATTAAATGGGTTCAAGTCAAGCTTTAACAGTCTGGAAACGAAGATAGTTTTTCTTGTATTACGAGTCAGACATGATAGCTGACTAACTATTAGTGACAAAATGGCCTTTGTTCAACAACTCCAGGTCTGGTGACATGAAAATAACATTATTGTATATTTCATGTAAAAAGCATTAAAATTCCAAAAAATAGCCACATTTTCCATCAAAATCCATTAAATATTGACCATTTTACAGGCTAATTTCTATTTTATACGTTTCTTGAATTGACACGAGCTACATAGTGCAAATCTGTGACATCGAGAGGTGGTCTTACCACATATGGCTAATTTTAGCCTTTGTTTTTCTAGCCTTTATTTCAAGGACACTTGCTGCAGTTTTAAATCCAGAGGGATTTATTCTGGAAGTTGAACTCATTTTCTTGAAAAATATTGATTCCACTCACCAAACTTAAAACTGTATGATCAGTAATTAAGAGAAAATTTATAAATGGATAACAAAAGAAATGCTTACACTGTGCAATACTCTACATCTTTATTTTTGCATAGGCAATGAGTTACTTCAAAAACCTTCAAACTTCCAAGGGGTATACTTTGAGAATGGTAAAAGAAATTGAAATGATTCCAATTTCAATAGGGGACTTTATTTTATAACTGCTAAGTAAAAATTAGTCCTTTTTTGTGGCATGTCACACAGACTTTAAGATGATGATGAAGAGTAGCTTTGATAGGTTCAGCTAACATTTCAAAGTAAGGTTGGAGTAACTGCTCTATGTCATACTTGTAGTGTGAGTACAGTATCATGATTAGAGTAATTTGAGTGCATGGACAACTGCACTTCTTTTGCAGGAGGGCAAGCACAGCATTTGTATATACAGCAATAACTTTCAAAATCTGTTAATATGTGTACAAATCTATTCTCACCAACAAGTACAAGGGAGTATGTCAAAAAATGAGCATGACTGCATACTCTCTTGAATTCTGGCTAATTTTCTTTTAGTTATTTGGAAGTAATTGTGGGATATTGGTGATAGAGAGAATGCTAATCACATATTCACATCCCCCTTCACTTTTCCATTGATATCCACCCAATGCTTTTAACTTTCTCTGTACATTGCTTACAGTTGCAGTTTCAAGCCTGGAGAATCATTTCAAAAATTGAAAGAAAGGATGGGCATGTCGAGTATAACCCTAATCTCATTGTTTAGGTTTATTCTGGATGTGAAAAGAAATATTCACTGGTAGTAATATTCAAATACTTCTTTGGTATCCTTCAGGAGTGACTCCAGGATTTGCCTGACAGGGGGCCCAAGCTCCCTGAGGGGGCAGTAGTCAAAAGCCCTGACAAAGGTGATGAGTTGCCAAAAGTATATGAGGAAGCAAAATTTTGTTGGCTCTGTTTTACAAAAATTTGAAAATTTTGGGAGTTTTAATGAACTTGAAAAATTTGGAAATTTTGAGTTTCAAGGAAGACAATTTGAAAAATTCAAGTTGGGAGTTTATTTTGAGGAATATTGGAAAATTTGGGGTCTTTACTGAAGAATTTGTCCATCCTTTGAGCATATCAAACAGATTGCCATTACTAAGATTAGATTCAGCATGGCCTTGTGGTTTAGGTGTTGCGATGAAATATGTGTGTCATGCCACCATCATTTTCATGCATTTTGATTTTAGCCACATATGCAATCTATGTGTCTGACAGAAGAATAATTAAAAAGGGACTTTTTGTCCGGTAAGATTTTTTTAAAAGAGGAAAATATATTTATAAAGTTGAAAACCACCTAACTATTCGTCGGTTGTTTTAAGTCCTTAATTA
Source organism: Holothuria glaberrima (assembly GCA_009936505.3). NCBI lineage: Eukaryota > Metazoa > Echinodermata > Holothuroidea > Aspidochirotida > Holothuriidae > Holothuria > Holothuria glaberrima. The sequence goes on from WURT03101549.1 coordinate 8,036, forward strand.
AAGATGTCATTTGTAAGACTATTTAAGTAAAGCCAAGTGTCAGAATTACGGCACCCAGTTCATTGAGTCATAAATCAGCTTCGGCTCCTACTGTATACCTCTGTACGTAATGGTACAGTCGCACTGTAGTTGAAAGTGTAGCTAGCTTAATAGGGTAAGGTCGGCTTATAAGTATACGTTTTTTGCCGTCTATTTAACCACATGTCAGGCTAAGAATATGATTGTGGTAAATGTTATCCCATCTTAGTCTGGTCATGTGATGTCGGTTTTACTAGTGTAAGAATTATCTTCCTACCGCGAGGTGCACCGTTTATCAAAAATCCATTGCAGTCACTGATATATTGATTCCCCTTTATAACATTCAAAATTGCTGCGTAGGGTGACCACCCGATTTCACATGCAATCAGATGGAAAGGTCACAGAAATAAAAGAACAGATTTCAAGATTGGAATCAGGAATATTCCGGGCCAAAGCAACATTTATCAGTGGCCACCATGTGCGGGGGACACGTGAAATATTCATGTGACTTTTTTCCTGTTGTTTTATACACTGTTCGAAATTTTTGACTAAAATTTCCTTCAGTTCATCGTGGTACGGGTGTGTGTGAGATATTGCGTGACTCAAAACAACTTACAAGGCTTTGTCTTTTCCAATTTTATGCCACAAAGGAATACTTACCAGCGCCTTAGCAAGACCCTCGGGCCCATGGACAAGAGACAGCGAGGGGCCCCAAGCCAATGGTATCACAAACCCAGTTTCCTAAGACCCCTCCAATCTCCACGGGGAAGTACGGTGTAAGAGCGATGCCTTGCACGCACCAGATCCGGGTTCAATTCCCAATCCCATTCTTGCCTGGTTCTTCAAAAGCAGTTTTGCAGACAATAATTGTAGATTTTTGTTGGGAACTAGTTGGGACGAGGTAACAGAGTGTAATTTCGGGTCTGTGGGTGGTTAGACGGTACTCAGAGTCAGGGGCAGCGCCACAGGGGGCAGGGGATCGCCCCCTATAATTTGCAAGAAAAGGGGAAAAGAGAAGGAAAAGAAGAGGGAAAAGAAATAAAAAGGGAGAAAACGAAAGAGAAGAAACTTGGGGAAGCGAACGGGAAAGAAAAAGAAGGGAAGAGGAGGCGTGGGGGAGGCCTATATCTGATTCATATAATTAATCCAGAGCTTCCAGGAGGCCCATATTCCGGTGTTTGCGGCCTTTAAGTAGATACCCTTCATGCACAAATGAAGCAAGGAAAATTTTCGTAATAGTTCAAGAATGTCTGAGTGGACTCCACGCACCAATTTCTGCGTAAAAAACTTTCCCCGAATCGAAGGTAGTAAAGTGTCCAAAAGGGGGCTTCAGGAGGGTTGTTGACAACGTAACCTTCTCTTAGACAACAAATGCTTCTCTCCTCTTTCACCAAACCAAAAACTAGAATTCACTAAACTTATGAACATCACCCTGCCATATATGATCAGTTCCAAAAATATCCCAAAGACAGCACCATTTTGCATCTGAGACTAACAAAAATTTCTCAGAGGGGAGGGGGACGACTCCTCCCCTTAGACCCCTCCCCAGGACTGCCCTCTTTCACCAAACTAAAAATTAGAATTCACTAAATTTTGAACATTTTTCAGCCATATACAATCAGTTCAAAAAAAATTAACAAAGACAGCACCATTTTCCATCTAAGCAACCTTAAAGTAACAAAAATTTCTCAAAGGGGATGGGACAACCCCTCCCCAAGACGGGCCTCTTTCACCCAACCAAAAATTAGAATTCTCTATGAACTTTTTTCAGCCAAACATGATCAGTTCAAAACACATCACAAAGACAGCACCATTTTGCGTCTAAGAATCCTTAAATTACCAAAATTTTCTCAAAGGGAATGACACCCTTCCCCTTGGACCCCTGACCCAGGACAGCGATCACTCACCCTAGCTTTACCCCTATCAAAATGCCCTGGCGCCGCCCCTGGGCAGAGTTGCGATTTTTTGAGATTTTTTGCGCATTTGGTTGGGGCCCTGGGCCATTGGACATTGTCCAACGTGTTCACTTGCTTACTACGCGCCTGTTACAATGAGTAGGGAAAACAAGCCAATGAGCCACAACTGGAAAAAAGGCCGTGGCCGGCTCGACTTTAAACCAATTGGTTATAAACTGAGCCGTAAAACCTCATCTAACTAACTGTTACAATGCGATCTTTCAACAACTGAGGTCGTTTTTTTGTGGGGGGGGGGTTGTGTAGCACTATGTATTTAATTGAACAGGGGCGTAGCGAAGATGTAATCTTTGGGGGAGTAGAGATCATGTTTTGCCGACAGATCTGGTAATGCGTAAAACGAGCACGAAGCGCGAGCTTCAGCGGGTGGTGTCCAGGGGCCCGCCTAAGGGCTCCTGGTGGAGTCCAAGGGCAAAGCCCTCGGAAGCTCTGAGGTTTTAGCATATTTCTGGGTAAAACATTAAGTCACAGGACAGGTATATTTTGGTTGATAATACATTATCCAATGTAAAAATTCCTCCCGTCATGCCACTATAGGCCTACTTCAGGAGCTAACCTGACGTTCAGAATTTGAACACTGCGCGTTCAGCATATGAACACTTGACTCGTCAGGCGTTCAAATACGGTAAGTGTTCTAATGGGGTCGGTCGGCCATCCGGGCCTTTCAGTTACCCCAGCAGCTTTGAAGTGAAAACAACAACTGACTGCAGTATAACCACATGGGAACACTTTACGCGCTACACAACTGGAGTGAAAACAATCCCTGGAGAACACCACATGCCGAGTTTTTTTTTTTTTTTTTTTTTTTTCCTTCTTTCTTTCCATTCTCCGTCTTCCCTTTCGCTCCCTTCCTTCCCCTTTCCTTTTCCTTCTTCTCTCTTCTTTTCCTCCTCTCCTCTTTTCTTCTTTTCCTTCCCCTCTTTATCTCCCCTTTTTGCCGACAGACCGAAAATTCGCCGACGGCGACCAAATATGGGGGGTGTGATAGCCCCACACCCCGCTCTCTACGGCCCTGTATTCGAAGAGGGCGTGGGACGCCGCCTTCCCCTCACTGCAAACTCAGGCGTTCAACTTTTGAACACCAAAATTTAACCGATATAGAACGCATCAGTGGCGTACACAGGGGGAATTGAGCCATCACCCCCCCCCCTCCCTCACTGATTCCACTTCTCTTATTTAGTTCCTAAAAATACGTATTTTTTTAAACAAATTCTACTACAAAATATAGCAAATGTGGCACCAGATTGCATGTAAGGACACCTAACTTTTCAAAAATTTCCAAAGGGAAGGGAGACACCCCCTCCCCTTAGACCTCTCCCCCAGGCCGGCGATCACACGACACACTGCATGGCTCCTTTGAGAGAAACCCTGGGTACACCACTGAAATGCATCTGGCGTTCGAAGCATATTCGCCTATTTTGAACACTTAGCCTAACGTATTTGAACGCCTGACGAGTCTAATGTTCAAATGCTTATCGTATAGTGTTCAAATGCTTA
>WURT03101549.1:13343-24875 GCA_009936505.3 Holothuria glaberrima
ACTGTATTTAGAACTCAAGTGCTATTCGTAAATCTGTTTGAGCGGGGAGTTTCTATAGCAACTGCTTGTTTTGGGAGGAGCGGATGTCATATCCCCTTTAAATATTACTCAGTACACAATATTATTCAAGGTCATTGAGTGCATTTACAGAGACTAAACATTGTGAAAGCATTCTTATCAATGGTATACCCATTTTATTTTCTCACCTCCCTATGTATAATGTATAGAGGAATGAGATGTACTCACCTGTAACATAAGAAATATGAGGGTGTTCGTGTCTAAGCATGGCGCTGTTCTGTACTCCATGGTCTTAGTGTCATGTGTATGTGTGGGTATAGGCGTAGGAGGCTGTTCGAGACTGGGGAGCTGAACATTGTGGGGAGGGGTCCAAGGGTGGTCCCCGCTTCCTATGTGTGGATGTGTGGACAAAAAATTTTTCGCGAACTCCTGCTTAAAACCGCAAGTCGGATGAGCTTCAAACTTGGTGGGTAGGTACCTGACCACTTAAACTGGCGCATACGTAATTGTAGACGTCACAGGTCAGAGGTCAAGTTTGCTAAAAATTAGTTTTACCTCTTTTTGCCTATAAATTTAAAACTGTGACTCTTGGTTGCTAAGCTGCGTCGATTTCGGTATCTTTGCCAAAGTAGTTTGCGATGAAGACTACCGTTAACTCCTTCCTTACTTTCAAAGTTGGTGGATGGGTAGCCTATACCTCAAGAGGAAAACTTTTGCCGCGTCGTAAACCGTCGGCGCCAAATGTCGAAAGTCAAGAGGTCAAAGTTCAAATGAGTTTAATATTGGTTTTTATCCATTATTTGCATAACAGTATGTTAAAAAAAATCATGAAACCATGTGATATGCACAGGGTTGTGAGAGATATTTTTAAATAGTAGTCTAAACTGCTTACGTTCGAGTTTAAAGTTTACATGACTTAAAAGTTATCTTTTGTCATGATTTTGCTATCTGTATATGTTGGAGAATTTTTTTTAACCCCAAGGTATGTAATATGAGGGAGATGAGATTTGCAACTCCATGGATTGCCCTCTTGTTACACCTGCACTCCCCTTACGTTCATAATGCTACATTTGTGAAGTACGGTACGGTACTTATGGTGTCTTCTCCTGCAGTGTAATTTGGATAATAATAAGCCGGCCTTAAACTGTTAAAGAGGGAGTTGCACCCCCCCCCCCCAAGTATGACTTTTAGTTGGGGTAAGCAAAAGTCTTAGTTGTTTACTACTCTTTGATTGACATCAGAGTTACAAAGTTCAAAAGATGCAGAGCAGTTCATATTACACAGCATGCACAGAGTGTCTTAATTAGGGCCTTGTATACTCAACAGGATATGGCAAACTACGTTGGTGTCTGCACAAGGAGAAGCTAAAGACAGTTATGGGCGGGGCTTGAACGAACTTAGTTGGGAGAATTAGAAATGTCTGGGATGAGACAATTTCCCCTTTAAACACCGGAGGTTTGCCATGTCACAGCCGAAATATCACTAAATAATGTTCATTCCTTAACAGTTAATCAGTTCAAAGACAACATCATTTTGCATCTAAGCCATATAACGAAAAGAAAATTCTCTGGGGGAGGAGTTTGACCCCTTTCACTTAGACATTACGCCCTTCCCTTATCCCCAATAAAAATGCAAACAATTCACCCAAGCATGAGAATTTCTCATCCTACGATCAGTCCGAAACGTTGCCACTGCTAGCTCTCAGCTATTTTGCATCCAAGCAATCTTAAAAGAACAAAAATATCTCAAAGGGGAGGGGCACCCTTTTCCTTACTCCACTCTCCCGGGAAGACACCTCCCCAATAGGCTACAGAAGAGGGGTACCCCCTGAATGAAAAGTATCGTACCATACTATCTGTACACTTTACTCTGACATTCTGGGTTTATTTAGAGTGGTTTTACGAAATCTTCCATGGTGCCCCCAACCAAATGCTGGCAGCGTCACTGAATCTCACCATCATTTTGCGGAATTTAAGATTTTTTCACCAAAATATATGCGGAAATGACCCTCCCAGGCCTTGTTGTAAGTTGAAAATTACTAATTCCTATGAAGTACAGAAGAACCCTTATTCTTTGCCAGCTTCAAAACAAGAGCTTAAATATGTACACGTAAGTTTTTTTGGCCCGTAGCCAGAAAATGTACTGATGAGCTTCCAAGTGGGCGAAAAAATTCAGGGGGCGGGACACACTAAAATGTACTATGGTAATGGTAATTCTTATCTTAGGGCGCGAAAAATTTTTTAGGGGTTCATGCAGCTTTAGTAAGTTCTATATAGAACGATTCCCTCCCCGACTGATCACGTGAAGCTTGCTGTATCGGGTTGTATACGCTTTCCTTTGAATGGTAATGTTATACGTAATTCGTGTGAGTGTGAGTGTGACATAAAAATTGCTATCAACAGCATAACTAAAGGACCCATTAAAATAGTATAAAGTGAATAAAACATTAAGTTACAAAATCCGTCATTATTTGTGCATCCATGCCGCTAGATAGTTGACGAGTTTTTCCAAGACTCCAACCATCCACGGAAGCTGCATCCTCCACGTAGATATGGTTAACCTGGTAATAAATCCAGGGACCAATGTATTGCTAACGCTCTGTCACCTTTAATCAAGCCAAATCGATGCAAATAAATTTTGATGTTAGCTGAACATCTCTGCAATATTTTCCCACAAAGTATAAAATAAAACTAAAGCCTATCATATGTAACGATTTCATCTTTATTAATATCAAGTGCGGGAATTCTTCTAAAATGTCACTTTACTTCGATTTATGACATAAAAAGAGAGGCTACAGGAATACATTTTTGTCAGAATCAGTTACAACTTGTAAAATGTAGTGGTACTTGTGATGTATGGGTGGTATTCAGTAAAATGGCAATATATGCTTGCCTGTACTCATTTGGGGCGGTTTAATGTTGTCGCATAATTATAAAAGGATGATTGGATTTACGCTCGTGACAAACGGCAGATCACTCTTGATTGCGAACAGCCTAAGCCATTATTGCATGGGTATACTAATACTACTACTACTATAGTGCGGTGCGCCGTATACATGTTTTCACCTCTCGAGTCACAACAGTGGCGACGGAACCGGGGGAGGGGGCTTCGGGGCTAAGCCCCCCAATGAAAAAAGTGAGGGCTAAAGGTATGTCCAGCCCCCCCCCCCCAATATTTGCCAAGTGCAGACATGAGATCCATATTTCAAGGCTGAGTACAAGTAGCTTAAAACACTCGGGAAGTGCCGTTTCCGGCCATCTGGAGGGTTTGTAAAGCCAAAAATTTTCTTGCACGCTCCGCGCCAACTCATGGTGGCGCTCTGCTTAGATAGTCTTCCTGGCACTCAGCCCCCCAATATTTTTTCCGTCCCGCCGCGCCTGAATATCCCCAGCATCCCCCTTTCCATCTACTCATTTCAACAGTTAGGGTTACCATCCGTCACATGTGACGGGATCTTTCCGTTTGTAGAGCATAAAAAATGTCCCATATACACAAGACAATTTGTCCAGTTTTTAGGAACGTACAAACGAAGGTAGTATTTTGCGGTATTGCTTTTTTGTGTCAATTTTAGAATGTTACTATGCTATTTACCTTTATCATGACTTTGCTATTGAACAAAGTTTTATTCGATGACACACAGACAACTACACTTGTGAAATCAATTATAAATATGGCACCATTTGACATCTTATACTCATCCCACGTTTTTGAGAGAGACCCATTTCCTCACACCCTCATGCACTCTAGCTGTCACATAGTGTCCTGTGTTGTACCTTTGACAAATATCACAACCGTATTTACAGTTACAGTTTGGAATTATGAGGCAATCAGATCAAACAGCAGTAGTGATATAAAAGCAACAGCACAGTTGAATGGTAACGAGAAATGCCCCTTACCCGCTCAGCCAACCCTCCTAACCCCCTCCGGTTAAATGAACTGCCATATACGGCTGTACAAATAGTTAATATTTTTACAATATACAGAAACTAAAATGAGATTACATTTGGTCAGCCTTTTTCTGTTTATTATGTAACTGAAATAATAAAGAATAAACTCATTTTGGGGCTTGATACAATTCCTCTTCTGAGAACCAAATTTTGTTAAAGTGGTATACTAGGACAAAGAATCAGTGCAACTCTCAGTGGTCACCATTTCTTCATTATATATGCGTATTTGAAGGGAATGAAGTATAGCAATAAGTGATAATGTTTCTTTTTTTTTCAAAATTGCATGACTGTTCAATTTTAAGAAATCATGGAATCTCATACTATTCTTAGATGCCATATTTCTCCTAGGCATTTCATATGCAAGTGCAGTATTTTAATTTTGTACCGATCGGTATGAATACAGATTTTACGATCCACTTTGGTTACATATAGGTTTACCTATATTTGGAAATGTTTAAGACGTTCTTACTTGGACAGTCTCAGCCAGTAACGCCGTCACTGGGGTGGGGGCACACCCCAACATCGATTTCTGAAAACTAACGATTTTCTCTGAAATGAGTTAAAAAGGCTAGTAAGGTGTATAGATTTCTGTAGGGTGTTGGATGATGTGTGTTTTCTACTGAGTGATACATTCATTTTAACCATTCCCTATCACAAATCTTTCTGAAACTATCAAAATTTTCGCTTACTAAACCGCTCAATCCTTTGCAAACTATTAAAATATTCTTGCTTTTCTCGCCCTTCCAGCCTCACCATATAATCTTAAACGTATTCGCAATATTCATGCGTGTAGGTTTTGGTCCGATTGTTCGTGTCTACAAGGGTGATTACAAATGAGCACTCAGCATTGCAAAATGGGCAACAGGGAAACTCTTTTTGCCACCCCCTAATTTTGGTAAGAATGTTTTATGAAAATTGAAAGCTTGAACGAACGACCAGATAACAGACGCACTTTGTAATTGGCAAACACATTTTGTTAGTGAACTTAAACTGTCTCGATGCATAGTCTGCTTGCATTTTTATAATGCTAATAAGTTATTTCTAAAGCAAAATGTTGCCGCCCCGGCGTACATTCTTCAGGGTTCGCATTCGATATCTTTATGACCATTTTTAGGGAAATAAAATACACACAGAAAACGTGTTCTGGCAAAAACACTTTTCCGAAAATGTGAGGTTCATCCAAGAGGGTATAGGGTGAGGTGTGTTTCGAACGAATGATGGCCGTTCTTTCATGATATCGTTTTCTATCGAAACATCTTTTGCCAACTATCAAAGTTTTCGTGTGTATGGTAACCATGAAGTATACACATATATGGCTACTGGCCCCATTCACTCTATTGTTTTTTACTATAGCATTGAAAATATCTTTGGCAGTCCGTTTCTGGTTCTAAAATCAGGCGTGTATACTAGCAAAAGATTAACGTGAATTAATCAATACCTGAATAATTTGAGGTATAGAGTACACTGTACGTTTTATAGGATGTCCAATGATATTTTTATGCATAACAGGCACATATAAATAACAGTCTTGGTAAAGAGGTGGATTTCACCTAATGTTAGAGGACCTCTTGCTAGGATCGCTGCTTGGCATTGCTTGTTCAGTCATAAACCTAAAAGAGCCTTAAAGGGGGAGGCCTTAAAGGGGGAGGGGCTGAGCAAACAGTCCCCTCCGCGGTGTGGAGGGTAGTGGCGTAGCCAGGCTTTGTTAGGGGGTAAGGCATTTCTCAAGGGGGGGCAACCAAAATACATATTTGAATATGTTTCTCCCGATGTTTTGTATGCATGGACAGCGATCCATCTTTGAAGGTGGGGGATATGTTGTCAGTGACACTATCTAAGCGGAACGCCACCATTGTACAAAGGAAATGTTGGTCAAAACGACCCCAGATTACTGGAAATGGCCCTTTCCAGGCTTTGCAACGTGACACTGTGATAACAAGTATTTCCTAAAAGATAGGCATATTGTAAGAAAGTCTAGAAAAAGGTTGTTTTGATTTCCAGTTTAGTCAGCGGAACTAACTAAGCGGAGCGCCACGATCAGTTGGTGCGGAGCGTAGAAAATTTCAGCCAAAAATACCCCAGATCACTGCAAATCGCCCTTTTCAGGGTTTGCAACGTGATACTAGGACAACTGTCATAAGTATTTCTTAAAAAAGGCCTATTGTAAAAAGTCTAGAAAAAGGTAAAGTTTTCTGATTTCCGGATCTGCCTGGTTGATTTCATGGGGGGATATAGTGTACAGTATCTTCCCATCCAGTTTCATGGGGGATATAACCCCCACCCCACCCCCAGGATCGCCGCCCATGTTAGTATGCACTTACTGTGCTGAAGTCCATGCAGTGCAGCGTGGAGTAGTATGTACAATTTGCATTGTACATTGTACACCGTATGGTACATATATTTTGATATTAAATGTACGCGCTTACGCTATGCTTTGACAAGTTAGACCAGGGCGCCGTCATTTCTTCCTATTGTTTTCAGTTAAGTTTGTACCTGCCAACTGGCCGAATTGATTAATTTCCATGCTGATCATATAAATTTGTCAAAGTTTGTATATATTGTAAGTGTATTTTTTTTCTTTTAAAGAAAACTGCCTTTTTTTTCTTTTTTAACACATCGCTTGAAATTATTTGGGGGCAAGAACGTGCTGCAAAAAAATTCTGGGGGCAATGCCCCCCGGCCCCCATGGCTACGCCACTGGTAGAGGGCGTCTTGCCCAATATAAGCGTATTTAAATATTAAGCTTTGTCACACGTCTGAACACACAGGAACAGTGCGGTAAGGTTAGTAACATTTTAATTACTATCTGGGATTGAACACTCGGATTGTCTGTCTAGCTACGCGAATGAAAAGTAATTCTAATTTTTAAATGAAAATATTGTCATTGAACTCATGCAGCATCACTCGTTTTGCTACGTCCACTTGCAGACAATGAGAAGCACTGTCTAGCATGGTAGCCATATAGACATGCTAAAGGATACTTTCCAAGGAAACGGAAGGTCCTTACTCTGACATTTTCTGTAAATGGTAGGTAATCATGCATCGGGAAGTTGCCTGCATGGAAAACAACTCCTTTTTGTCATAAAATCGATTTTTTTTTCCCCTCTCATTTGGTGGCTTCCACCCGGTGTTGTCTCGTGCTGGGCCCATAGCTGTTTTCCTATTCAGCCAAAAATTTCCATATTTTTATAACCTGCATGGACTTTTGACCAAGTTTGCCCTGAGTGTCCTCCGACAGGTAGAAATGCATAGCTACGGGAGGACCTGGGCGGCCTGGGCCTCCATATGTTTGTTAGCCCTCCACCCCCCCCCTCCAAAAAAAAATGTGTAAGAATTAAATGGACAAAATAAATGTGTAAAAAACACATTTTGCGTACGTACCGTATGCAATCAGCAAATAATTTTTGAACATAAATTCAGTTAAAAAGATGAAAAATATTGCACCAGATTACACCCAAGCAAACCTAACCATTCGACGGCGATGAATACCTGTTCCTTGATACCTAGGCCCCAAGGAGGAAATAATCCTTGCAACGCCCCTGTTGTGATTACTGTTTACAAAAGGGTCTATACCCGAAACTAATGAAGAAACGATGTACGGGCCGCCTGCTGCCTGGAGTGCGTAGAAGATTTGTTTCACAGTGTGTAAAGTTGGTTTGAATTTATTTTTCAATTTTTGCTCTCAGAAGTAAGCATGGCAGGCTGTTAGCCCCCTTTTGTACCTAACACATTATTTTATAAAGAAATCAAATCAGGTGACACAACTTGAGCTCTTTGTCTCCGTTTCATCCCATTTTCAGGCGCTTCAATTTCTATTTCATGCATGTACTAACCTGTCTAGTTACTGCAATGGTAGTTGGTTCCAAAGGGCAAAATCCCGTGTCTTTGACAAAAAGGTTCTTCCCCACATCCAACCTAGATTTAGTTTGCACAAGTTTAGGGAATGTCCTCTACTTGATGAAGTTTGGAACTGCATTCCATTTCACATCAGAGTCTCTAAACTCGATATTTTCATAGGACTGCGCAACACAACTTTGACCCCCGATCGTACAGGCTAAAACTTGAGCAATTGAAACATTCATGCAGAAACGTTGATTGAAACAAAAGACAAGTATACTAAAGAAACTTTGCAAAGCATAATAAAGATATTATAGGCCTATATATTTGTAACAATAATTGTTTGTTCGTTTTGGACATTACACGTTAAGTCAGTCTGACGTACCGTCAGTGTACCGCCAGCACCTCGGCGGCAATGATACGGAAGCGCATTTATTAAACATGGGAAAGAGAAACACAATCTCATGTGGCCTTTCCGACTTCCCCTTGCGGGACGCTTCTCTTTAAGATCGAGGCCCCTATTTAAAGAACATCATTGTCGTTGGGATGAGTGTTGATTGGGGACATGCGTTCATGCCCTTTATAGAACAACCCGCCCAGTCCCATACTGTACAATTAATACCCTTGCAACAAGCGGGATGACAGTTATTCAATAAGCTCGATGGGATTTCACAATGAAATCTTTTTATTGCACTGAAATTAACTAACTCTGAGGCAGTCTAAGGTTTATTGGGTTGGTATGCTTAGAGAGAAGATGAGCTAGTAAATTGGTCGTAATATGCAGCTTATAAAGCGCAGGGAATGGTCAGTCTCCTGATGGTGCCGTCAACCGTGACCATCCCCAAACTACTCGGGTGTTACATTATTGTGCCGTCTCCTCAACCTGATTGGTTACTTCCGGTGGTCTTCGGGTACCTTCATCACTCACTTTATTCTGGAGGTAATTCATAACAAAACACTTGGTGAAAGAGTATTTGACATGTAATTTCGATGGCCAACATGATCCTTGCCTCGGCCTCGGTTTTACTTGGCCCTGCAGGCTACATCACAAGTCGAACTCGTCGATTCTATCATTACACTACGTCGAGTTGTGCAAGTAGCAATAGTCTGTTAGTAATGTCTTACCGTCTAAACTGTGACAATATTTCTAAAAAGTAGCATGATGCAACCGCCATTTGTATACTACGATGATAGCTAGATAAGCGGTCGATGCTAATTTGTACAAATAACTGGTGATTGTGCGGGCTTCCTCTGAACTATGGCAAGCTATTGTTGACAAACATATTTAAATTTACATTTAATTTGCATATATCAATGAATTGAGACCAAACCCTCCCCGTGATTGGCTTGAATTTCACCCCGTCAGAGAATAACCAATCAGATTGTAGTTTAGATGGTACCATGTGACTCCGAGGTCAGTTGACAAAATCAAAACATTATGAGGAAAGCATAAGCATGCGCTAGGCTCTAGCTATGACTGAGCTATAGCTAGCTGTAGAACTAGAACATCATAACACAACACAATTCAGCCTAACGTTGTAACGTACCAATATCACTAACATTTATTAAAATCCTGGTTATTTGCAATAAAAAAGCAAAATATTACTTTTTCTTATATTTTGTCACTTGGGAAAGAAGTATAGCATCAAAGTGGACTGAATTTGGTTGACTGACGGGGATTCTTTGCCGAGAACGGAGCCATGGAAGTTGAGGTGCCTAACATGAACGGAGACGTGGAAAACGGCCTAACTGAAAACATTGACCGCGTCGAGGCACTAGACAGCAACGACAACGAACAGCTCACTTCCATCTCCGAGACCGAAGGCAGAATCTACCGTAAAGCCAAGAGACGGCTAAAAAAGAGCCCATCAAAAGAACTTACTGATGGTACGAATATCAATGGAGTTTTCAGTGTGCCGTCAAATCAGAAAAACTTGAGACGATCTCGTACGGGTAACCGAGGTTTGCCAAAGAAAGGTATGTTATTAGTAACTTTAGGCTAGTTACTACTACACGCACAATGCGAACAGAATGGTTCCGAACAGTAACGATTAGCCTAGGCTAGATATCGTGTAGTTAGCCCTGGTAAATAGTCGGCAGTAAAAACTTAGTAAATATGTATAACTGAGTTCTATCGAACAGTAACGCCAGTAATGACAAGTTTCTTCCTATTTACTACCACTGTGGTATGTCATGCGCTTGATACAACTTTCTGCTTTGATGCACAACAGTATTAACAAAAGGCTAGTGTGGGTTTCAGCTCACCAGAACAGGCAGAAGTTGATGCAGGGAGTTGTCAGTGCTTAGCCTAGCCTGGATTAAAGAAAGCTCAGCTTCCGAGTCACTTTCAGTTTTGTTCTACTCTGTGTATCTTAATTCATATTAAATGCAGAATGAAGTATCAAATAATGTAAATGTTTATGAAAGTTAATCTGTATTATGTGTAACGTTAAGTTTACACACACTGTACACAGTCAAGACCTTAGGCAAAAGATCTTAACATTACAAAATATTGTAATTAATTACATGGTTAGCTCATACAGTATTTGTAGAAATGTAAATAGCCTATTCAAAACAAAGCTATTTAACTACATTTGCTAAATAGCAACCAGGCAGCTTTCTTATAATTACTCCCTTATAGACTCATTCATTGTTTACGAACAAAGCAGTCACTGCGTGTCAGTAAAAGAGTTTATAGGGCGCGCTTACACTGTCGTCACAATGCCAAGTAGATTCCAATTCGTCTACTTTGCGTGAAATCGCACAAATGTTTACACGCGCAGCACCTACGTAACATACACACGTGTTATTGCGCATGCTCTATGCCAACCAGTGAGGGAACCGTGAACAACCGAAAAGAATACCCTGCCCTTCCAAAGCTCAATTTTCTGAGTGGAGACGGAATCACAGTTGAAAATCAAGTGCCTCTCCCTTCATCTGGATGGAGACAGTTGCAGTCAAACTAGTGAAGAGGGTGTGCACCCTGACTCCAGCAACAAGCCCTTAATAACTGCCACTTCACTGCGATTCCGACTCCATTTTGAAACATAAGTCTGCTTCTCTTCCTTCAAGTTCAAGTGATAGATGTGTCAATGTTCTCAAATAAACGAAAATAGATTCCAATCCTCACCTTGACACTGCCTACACCCGCAGATAAATCTTCACTCTTCACCTTTTACTGCAACTCCCAACTCCACCTCAGTTGACAATCTAAAACAGTTAAGAGTCGATTGAATAAAAGGGGGTGTGCACTGGCACTCCTGCAACAGACTGACCTTGACCAACTGCCTCTTCACTGGGACTCTGACTCGACTTTCAAACAAGTCTCCTTTTCCTCCTTCAAGCGATAGATGTGTCATTGTCAAATAAATAAATGGCAGATTCTATTTCTGAAGACTTAACCAACTGCTCAAATTCACTATGACTCCAGTGGCAAAGAAATACTTCAAAAATGTGTATTATTCTATAATTTCTCCCACCTTTCAGAATCTACATAGATGATGGGCTTTAGGCTTGGGCGAGCTACACGACACTTCTTTAGAATAGTGACCCGGGAATCAAGTAATGACTTTACTTTCATGGGAATCGCAGCTCCTGGAGAATTCTTAATAAAAGATATGGACTCAAAAATTATTTTTTTGGACTGAACATTTACTTTTTTTTGTAGTTTTCTCACAAAATTTTTTTAGGATATTAACACATGGTTACAGTATCACAAGATTTCTCTCAT
>WURT03101550.1:0-12379 GCA_009936505.3 Holothuria glaberrima
ATTTCCCGAGAATTCCCAAGAAAATCCCAACATTTTCTATGGCAAGGAATCACTAAGCCTTTGGGCTTTCTGGTTTAGGGTAATTAGACAGCGCAGCCTACTGTGAGTCGGTGAAAATCACACACAGAGTATTATGCTTTAAATAAAGTCACCAACTTTCAGAGGAAGCCTTAAGATTCGGGTACCCGTTACCCGACCGGGTAATGAAAACGGGTACCCGGTTCCCAATTTTTGCTACCCGACTCAGCCCTACCAAGGGATTATTGGAGATATATTCCATATCCTAAGTTCTTAACTTAGTGGAGTAGACTGTAGCTCCCAACTGCATCAGTTGCTGGAATTTCATTCATTTTGTGATACATAAGATATATTGAGCATGAAGTGCAGTTTTGGAGGTGTATTTTACGTGAAAGTCTGCCAAGAATAACCATTCCAAATCTTGTGTCTATCATAGATTGTGATCAAAGTTTAATATAGGCAAGGGAAAAAGCATCCAGTAGTGCATTTTAATGAGTGAAATTTATAAGTGTCCTCAGTTGTATGGCAATGAATTACCTAGTGTTTTGTATTGTGAGGGTTAGCTTTTCATTTTGGTTAGACAAAAGTCCATGTAATGGTCTGATGATAAAAATTGTTTTATTGTACCAATGTTAAATTAAATTTTAGTATCTTATCAATACCTTACTGTTTTGTAATTTTTATAGAAATGTGAAGGTTTGACAGTTGTAGGATGTTTTGTAACAGCTTATCTGACCCAAAAAAGTAATGTACCGTATTAAATTTCTGGGAAAATCTGGTGTAAATAGAGAAATACTTAAACCATGTATGGTCGGTCACAAGAATAGCTTCATGCTGCTGTTTCAGATCGGTGAGTTTTGACAGAGGGATTTCCCCTTCTGTGGCATCATCAGTCAGGAGACCTATGTGGAGGGTTTCTTTGCAGTATCATCAGCATTCTAAGGTTAAGATTGTAAGGCCCACCTTGACTGTATTGTTTCTTGGATGAAGCAAACTTTTATGAACCCACCTTGTATCAGGAGATTTGTTGGTAGAGTATTGTTGCATGCCTTTCCACTTGCTTTGCCTTTAGATGCAGGATTGCCCAGTCATTTATAAGGAGCCTACTCACTTAAAATGGTAGGAATTATACATCTGTCACTGTTAGGCATGTATATAGAAATATTGCTCTTTGTGAAATGTATTCTTTACAGTGTGGTAAAGAAAGGAGGAGGAAGGGAGGGGGGATGGTGTCTCATTCCCCTCCCCAGCTTCCCTTATCCCGGATGAGGGAAGCTGGGGAGGGGAATGAGACAGAAGTAAGATAATGTTGTTGGTAGGATATTTCTGTTTTGTCTCTTTTATATCATATTGTTAGTACAATTCCCTTTGTGAAAAGAAACAAAGTAAATAATCCCAGCAAAAGAAGGAAGCATTAAAAAGATATGTTAATCATGATGTGTATAAGGCTTTCAATGGCAACTCCAATGTTTTTGGGGTGGGATACTCGCAACCCTATCAGTGGTGACTCTGAAGGAATCTCTTTAAAAACAACGTTATAACTTGTGCAGAAAGATACATATTAGCAGCTATTAACTGTTGACTTTTAGCTTACCAATGAGTAGTAATAACCCAGTGGCTTATACTAAGCTGCTTAATGGCCGTGATGCCTAACGGACAATATCAGAGCTAGAATGGTAGTTGGAAACTGAAGAGAAAACTTGAGTAATAAATACAGAATAAGATCAGGGGAGCCAGTCATGTCATGAACCTTAATTCAAACCTGCGAAATAACATGTATGTAACCTCACATGATTTTGTGTAGAATTTTGACACTAATGTAAATACTAGAGCATTGCAAATTCACTGAAAGTGGAGATCCTTCTGGACTTTCAGCCAGGAATTGCACCTCTAAAGTAGAGTAAGTTAAGCCACTCAAGTAAAGTGTGTTTCTATCAGCCTAAAGGGAGTTTGTTCTTATCTCATTTTAACTTTCATATTTCAGTAGAGGATGAAGAAACTGCCTGAAATTTTTTAATAACAACATAGTTTGACATACCATGTTGTAATTTGGTTGTTTGGTGTAAATTTCAAGTGATTCTTGATTGGCTGACAAAAGCTGAATTCATTGCTGGATCTGCTGGTTGTGGCTGTTATTTGTTTATTTATTATTTATTGTGACAGATTCCCCAAAACTCCGCTGCTTTGGGAGTCCATGAGCTCCGATACTTAGCTCCTATTTACATACGTTTTACTTGCCTGCAAGTATCGTCTCTCAAAAACCAGTGACACGTCAGGATCCCCTACCTGCTCTAGAACCTGACTCTTCCTTCTCCATTTTTGCCTTTCCCTTGTCAGCAGGTTTCAATTATAGTCTGGGAGAACCTTCATGAAAGTTCCTCCAATCATTTTTGGATTGTACGCAAATAGGAGGTAAGGAGGAGTGAAACAGCCGCACCACTTTATTTTGTCGTATTCTAGTGTGTGTTATCATGAGATAATTGTCATTCTTACCTACAAAGAATATATGTTTACCCAGGTAAGTTTGTGGTATGATATGTTGATCAATTGTATATGGTTGTCTTATCAAGTTCATGAGAACATAGAATGAAAGGTGAACTATACATCTTCAAGCTTTGTTGCTTATTTTTGTCTTATTAAGGATGAATCATTGTCACTTCAGTTGTTTACTGTCCTTCTGGAGATTTGGCTTGGAAGGACATAATAATCTATGTTTACAGGGTTTTGGCAACAAAGTGATCAATCATGCCTACCTATTTGTATGCATTCTATGCAAAGGATTGTAAATATTGCAAATAGTCGTAATTCCTATCTAAAATCGACATTTTTACAAGATTTCTATTTTGAATGACTTGATCACAAATAAAAAGCTGACTACACACATCTGCAGCATGGAATGAGAGATGCACAGTCAGTTGTGTTTTCCTTGGTTGATCAGCTCCAGTTTAGGAAGAGATACACAAAAAAGTATTAACCTCTATAGCAAACCTCATCTTTCCCAAAAGATACTCCCACGGACTGTTGTTTTATCAGCACTTAAAGACAAACACTCATCACCCCATAGTGTATTTTTAGTGTGGGGGTTTCAAAATTTTCAGCTGGCGAGTGCTCTGTGACATCAAAGTTTGAAATTGAAAAGATGCAGAGTATCTTACATTCTACACAATACAGAAAGAGGGTTTGCATTACACATTATGGCCTTGTATGTTCACCAGGACATGGCCTGTAGCAATGAGAGAGGTTTGTGCCCGAATAAGGGGTAGCTTTATACAGTTATGGGAAGAGCTACAATTAAGTAGCTCAGTTGGGAGAATTTGAACTGTCTAGGATGACAAGAATTGCCCTTTCCAGCTTTAATATCTTAAACAGGGGTGTTTAACAAACTTAACAACACAAGGTTGGTGTCACCTGCTATAGTGCACATTGCATCAGGAAATTTGGCCTATTGCTGTAACATTGCCAGTCATTCAACTTTGACAATAATTTTGCAGCTTCCAATATGTTTCCAAAAGTTATCACAATAGATGACATCAAATGTGTGTGACTTGATGAATGTACCCTCTACAACTTGCAAATGTATGCAGAAATTTGTGTTACAACAAATTTTAGCCTTATTACCCTTCTGCTTATGGCATTTACAAAGCAGTTCAGTTACAAAATTATTTTCACATGACAAAGAGCCATAGATGATACCCAGCTATACTTATTCAAATTTGAGACTGCTCTTGAAAGTATATAACAAGAATACTGTGTCCTCCCTTTTCTTCTTTCATAGAAAGGTATTCTTCTACCTGTGAAGTTTTTTTCTCTAAAGAAAAAGGTTATCCCTGAAGGCCATCTGTTCCCCAAAGGAGTTATGTCTCCTTAGTAGGATACTATGACTGTGGATGTAATAGAATTAGTTTACATACTTTCATCTCCTCCGTTCAAACTCATTGGTTTACTCAACATTGTAGGACAGTTGTCAAAGTATTTCTTAAAATGGTTTTTGTGATAATTGTCTTCTTGGGAACATCAACATTTTACCCCAAATGTCACACTTATTAGCCAATTAATTAATTGATAACTTAAACTTGTTCATGTCCAAAATACTAAGCACTCTTGAGCACTAAACTTTACTATTTTGCATTGCTCATGAGGTATTGCAGATATGGTAAAACTCAAAACAGGTATATCATTAGCATGCTAAAAGATGAGAACAAATTGATTTTAAAATTAAATTCTATCTCATCACATGCCTTTCATTCCGGAGCTACGTGAGAGCGTGTTGACTGACTATCTATCTTTGTGTTGTTTGACGCCGAGACTATCACATCTTCTTTTGTGCTCCGGTCGAGTCTGAGCCGTTGTTTCACTTATACTCTTTGTACACTCTTTGAATAACATGGGGCTTTTTTGGTCACATGTCAATGTTACCCCACCTTTTTACGGTAGTTGAGTATAACTGAAGAACACAAGAAATGCAATGAAAACAAATACTGGATATCTGGTTTCACACTAAAGAAAAGCTTTATTTCACTAACTTTACATGAAACTAGCTTTTTGTGTAGAAGGCAAAGCCTCAGATAAAAAAAGAAGCCTTTGAATTCCTACCATGGAAAAATGGCATGCAGCTTTACACAGGACTGTACATAATTATAATACAGAAATACAAGACAAAAGAATGTTTCAATTGTGAAAGGTAAACAAATTTTTAAGGCAACAGCTGGTAAAGTATCATGCTCAGCAAATAACTAATTATGCTACTAAAGCATCATGTTTAAAATAATTTGAAAATAGAGTAAGGAATGTTTGGTGGGATTTTTAGGGAAATGACAGATTTTCAATGGCTGTAGACAATGTTTAGCATGCTGCCTTAATGCCCAATGTTTTCCAGACAGTTTAGAAAAGTCAGCATAATTCATCATTCTGAAAAAACTATTTTCTGACAAAGTACAAAAGAAAAAAAAATCCTAAAGCTTTTGCTATAACATGCAGATTTCTGTCTTCTGTACGCACAAAAAAATTAGCACAAATTGGCAGCTACAGTAATCTGCAACAGGCTGGTCTGACCTCCCAAATAAACACCTCAACCTTTTCTATCTGCACCCACCTTAGGCTGCATTACAAAACCCATTAAGCTACAAGCTAGATAACAAGTTCATCATCATCATAAAAGAACTGAGGATACTACCAGAAGTAAGTGCTGGAAAACTGCTAAACCAGCAGTGGCAAACGTGGCAATGGCTGCAGAGAACAAAGACTGCTCTCTGTTCTGATATCTCTTTGTTTCGATGTCTCCATTCTAACAAGTCTACAAGTCAATATAGACTTGTTTGAATACAGAGACGTCAGAAAAGTGAGCATCAGAATGTAGATTATATAGGTGTAATCCCAAAAACTTGTACCTACCCTGTTCAGTGTTCCCCATCTTTAGCAAGCACCAAGCAAAATTAACTTCTTTACCCAACAAGAGTGATTTAAAATGTAATGTAAGCAGTACAGCATTTTCACAGTGTAATATGAAAAACTGAAATGACAGCCCCCCCCCCCCCCACAGCAGTACCAACAGTAACATTTTAAAATACTTTTGTGCTAACTCGCAGAAAGGTGTTCTACAACTGACAACAATCAACACAGGAGTGTTTAATATGACCTTAAAGTTGCACAGAATGAATGAAGGCAGGTAGGCATCAACATCCTAATATCATAATGTATAACAGTAAGCATATATATGTAATAAAATCAGCAAAGATTATATAGAAAAGGGTGATTTCAAGGCAAGTCGGTAAGAGGGGGTGTGTGGATGAGTTTTTGAACAGGTAATAAAAGCAGGTTGAAAGTATGAAAATATTTTTAAGCATTTTGGGGTGATATAAAACAGGATATCACTCCAGGAAAATACTTATGGGAACAGTGCAATACATATGGTATGCTAAAGCTTTCATGACATCTTACTATGGTCAAAACACTGAAAGGAATATTTTAACCAATTTAACAGTTTACCAGAAGGATTTGATTTTCAAGCATCATAGCAAGACTATATCTGCATTGTTATTCAATTACATTGTGAAGATCTCAAATAGCGTAATCCATATTGTTATTCCATTACACAACATTTATAAAGATTTCTTAACTAAACATAATTTTGAAACATCCAACATTTAACAAAATAATTCTAGAAAAGGTTTGCAGTCTTTTCAGTGGTATGAACTTTTCAAAACACTAAGTTTTTTTTCACATTTATCAAGAAAACAGTCTGATACGGCAAAAGCAAGAAGTAGACTTCAGCAAGTCTTACTTTGCCTTTAGCACCTAAATTCTTTGCCAAGCACCTACAGTAAAAATGTTCGTTTCTGACACAAAAACGTCCATGAAAGACAAAACAATCACAAATTGTGCTAATGAAGGCATCTTGTAATAAGAGGGATATGTTTATGATGAACTCTGACTTGTTAGGTGAATGCAAAGATAAAGGAAGCACTTGTACAGTATGCACACATCTAGTCATTGGAAGGCTTCGCACATACACTTCTAAAGAATCATATATATTTACAAACAAATGACATTAGGGCTGGTTGGCAAAAGAGTTGATAAAGGGCACTTAGACTGTTGTCACGATGAAAAGTTCGTTTCAATTTGTCTACTTTCTGCATGCATTTGGTCATTAATTAAAACACACAGGGCCTAACATTCATACATGTTTCTTGCACATGCGCAATGCCAACCCATGCTGACAGTGATGTTACAGTGAATGATAAATAACATGTTCATTCCTCACCCCTCTCTAATGGGCCCGTAGCCATGGGGGGCATTTCGGGGCAATGCCACCCAAAAAATATTTCTGCCCCCCAGATGAAAATTGAAACTGCATAATTATTAATGTTGTGGAATCTTTTATGCCCCCCAATCAAAACACTTGCCCCCCAATCACAACATTTGCCCCCCTAAAAATGTGAAGCTGGCTATGGACCCGCTCTCTGAACTACTTGAGTATTAAAACTTGTGCATACATTTCTGTGTTAGCACCACGATCAACAAAAAGCAGTGCTTTACAAATACCAAATATGTATACACATATATATATATGATGACTTCCACCCTACCTGAATATTTTTTATGATTCTTTACTTGTATTTATGATTACAAACTTGCTACTTTTAAGCATTTTAGAAAAATAGGCCTTCCCTACCTAAAAGACAATCCAAACAATAATGCCCACAGGTCCATCACTATGGAGTAAAGCATTGATTTCCGAGTGCACAACTCCACCAAAACTGTCAAAATCTTGAACATTCGCCATTTGCTGGAATGTAGTTAAAGAATACATAAAAACATGTCATTTCTACATATTTTTCTTGGTAAATTCTTCTATCACTCAAATTGTGATACTCCCTCAATTTTCCTGCACCTCAAAACATTACCAGTACTTTTCTGCATTTCCACCTACTGCTTCTAACAACCACTTCATTCTACTTACAGCCAGGGTTCATACATACCCCAAATATATCACTTCTATCAAATGTAAATGGGCCATATCAGGAGTGTGGACATAATGACCAACGAAGATGTTTAACCATGCATTGATCTTGTATACTAACTGAAGTGATATATTTTAGGGAAGAACCCAGCCTTTTCTTTGTAAATGAATGAGAAGTTTAAAAGTAACTCTTCAAATACTACTGACAGTCAAAACTTCGTAAATGAATTAATATGTGGACGGATATTCATGAATTTTTATGATTCACAGAGCAAATTGCGTTTTGACTTGCTTTTCTCACCTAAAACTTACAACATGAAAAGCATGCACAGGATACTAACAATTTCAAACAAAGAAACAGGAAAAGAGTTCACAAACCTAAAGATAAAAGCATTATCAGGCTTTCCATTAACTCTCATTTTTTAAAGTGTCACAGTAATATACTTCAGTTTACAGAACGAGGCAAACTTTCTAGCTAAAGCGTTGGAAAATGGAACACCTCACATCCAAGCTCTTTTTTTCATACCAGTCACAAACCATGAAACATCCATGTATAACAAAGTTTGAAGTCTGACAGCCAACCAAAATGTTCTGCTCCAGTTGTACATTAATTTGAATGATGCTCTTCACTGACTTCAATCCTAATAAAGTACCTTTGTAATCTCAGTTTTATCACACCTCCTCTTCCTCCTAACACAAAACACAATTACTAAAATAAACACATCACATAGATTTGCCGGTGATTTACTGATTGCTTGTTTCTAAGGTAATGAAGAACTACTGCTAATCACAATGGAAAAACAGATAAATTCTTTGCAAGCTGTCCTTTACCCCTAACCCCAAGGTGTTCTGATAACAAAGATGCATACCATTTTCAATGAAACATTTGCCTCTGCATATTGCTCAAAAATCTTTCTTTGATAGCACCAGGTGGTAAGTTGACTACTTTCTCCTTTTCGTTCAAAGTCTCGATTTGGCAGTTAAACTGTAAGATCACCTTGGCCAACTCCTGAATAATTTTCATAAGTGTGTCATCCACAATGGCATCAGCAGAACTCGTGTCACTCTCAGCAGGGGTACCAACCACAGTCACAAGGAAGCGAAACTTCATCTGATTCACATATGGGTCGAAACGATCCATGTCACATTTAAAAGTAGTATACACACCAGTTAAGAATTTGTCACTTTGTCTGAAAAACTCTCGCACGATAATACTTATCTCATGTTGATCGTTACAGACTTGAACCTTCCCTTCATGTATACTTTCGTTGATAACTGGAGGGAGATAGATGCGTTCCTTCAAACCGTTCTGAAGTAATTCCTGAGCCATTCTTGTTGTTTCTGGTGTCCCTTGTGATGCAAAAATTCTCACCAGCAAAATAGTGTTATTTTTATCAAGTACACTCAATTCCTGAATTGCTGGGAATACTTGTTCGAGAGCAAACACATTTTCATCTCTCTCAAACGAGGTTGATAACAAGAGATTAAATACCTCTTTTGTGACTAGGCGAGTCTTCATGCTTCTACTTGGTGGTACAGGCATACCTGATAAAACAATGAAAACATATTGTGACTTTTGGACATTTGCAAAGAATTATGCACACAAATATGCTACAAAAAGAAACAAAAAGATGGGGTCCCTTTAAAGTAAAATAATGACCCACCACCCAAAAACTGGGGGAAAGAAGAATTTTTCCTGTTTAAATTCCTTTTTCAAAAGATTAAATACTTCTTTTAATGAATATTCCTACTTCATTAGCTCCCATGGGATATATTATTATGTAACACCTCCTCTCCTGCTATAGCATCCAAAATACCACTGTATACCAAATCAACTACACATATCACTAGAAATGAATGATTTAGATATATTTGAAGAACTGACCATTTTGGCTAATCTCACGAAAGTTATATCAGTAGTACAACCCCCACTTCCCACATGATTTAACATCACTTTAGTACCTCACTTGCAAAGCTCTGATTCCCAAAAATAATCATAGTACTGGAGTAAACTAACTTTTTCCCACAGAAATCACATCCATATGCTTAGAAGGTGTAATTACTCCTCAACCTTGCCCATTACAAACACACGGAGGATTTACCTGAAATGTTGCATTTGAATGAAAAAACATGCCAAAAATATTTTGAAATGGAGTAAAGTCTTTTTTTGCATAAAAGTCACATTCATATGCTTGGAAGTGGTAACTACTCCTCAACCCTGCCCATCTTAAACAAAATACTGGGGATTATGCTACAATGTTGTACTTAAATTAAGTTACAGAAACTGAACTTTCAAATTAAGCCCTGCCTACTAATAAATATTCATGAGATGTTTTACCAAAGCACTGAGTGGGCACATGCCATTTGAAGGATGTTGAGAAACAATGTATCTACATATGATATTCATCAGGCATGTGCTTTTCAGATACAGATTGATAGGCAATTCCAAATAAGGTAGCTGAGAATCAAAGGCTATCTAATCTCACACCAGACAGTAAATTTCTTTTAGTTTAAGCCCCCCCCCTCCAATTAGACACCTGTGTAGTACACCTCCAAGAGAGAGGCACATTGCCTACCCTGCACTAAGTCTAACTTCCTTGAGGTCACATAAAGTGAGGCACAGTGACTGTGCGTGAGCTTAATTGGGAACACAACTGACTGTACAAGTCATCGTTGACCAATCAGAGAGGAGCAATATTGTTTGAATGAATGTCAATCAAAGTGCTGTCATCAACTGTATTTAAAACTCTAGAGTTAATCCTAAATAGGTTTGGATAGGTAGTTGCCGGCATCTCCCTGGTTTGGGAGGATGCCATATCCATTTTAAACTTCATATCTGAAACTCAGAAATAATTTGTTCAATCAAAATTTCAAATAAGGCAAAAATTCATAACTCTTGTAATGCATAATATTTTTAGGAAGGAGCAATATTGTATGGGATAACTGGCATGACTGAATGCTTTTATAAAGATCAGAAGCCCTTTTTAGTCTGTATCATGTTGATGGGATGAAATCACAAATTTCTCTTTGAAAGTCTGAGAAGTGGTGCACATTTCACTTCTGATAATGATTTCAAACTGATGTTAATTAGCTCCCAGGCTGAGTTGGTTTAAATTTAGGGGAATGGAAGGACAGGGTTAAGGTCTGCATAAGCCAAGGGGTGGGGGTTGACTAAACCCTACCTAGTGGCTTTGGTAGTGGGTTGTCTGTTACTCAACTTTTTTACATCATACATGTCCATTCATGTATAAATGTTCATTGCACAGCATGCTTGAAATCAAAATAAAAGAAAAAGTGTGTCCAAACTTTGCATACCTGTTGCTGAGGTTTACCAATTTCTTTATCATAGACCTAACATCGGTAAATATCCTATGGTAACAGTAAGGTTGTGAACACAAAAGACCATTTTTGGTTTTGCCTTGCAATCTGACTAGCTTTAGAAGCAGTATGCAAGGTGACACCAAACGAATAATTTCCTGAAAATTACAGAGGTAATTCACAAACTATTTTCACTCAGTTTATGAAATGAAGGATAGAAATGTTAATTGGTGGATACAATCACTCACCTTGTGATAAATTCCTCAGAAGCTGCAAACACTCCGCCAAGTAACCTGCTGATGCTAAACGCTTTCCCAAATCTAAAATCAGCCTCTTCCATTTTGAACTATTTGAAGTTTTCTTCCAGAAATTTACACCCCATTCTTCATCTACAAGACTGTTAAGGACTCTACATGCCTCCAGGATGTTGCATCCATTAATGTAACAGCTAATCACACCATGTAATTCACTAAAAATCACACCGGCCTTGTTCAGTTTTTCCCTTGGCAAAAACAGTCTTTGAATCGATTTCTCATCATATTCCGACATAGTTTCTAGAAGCTGATAGGCATTTGCAGCATGTTTATTTTTCCATGATGTTAGGAAAAGAATTTTGCCAATGCCTACAGCAAACCTTTTCTCTGCTTCTCCAGTATCTGCAAAAAGTAACACAAAAACTCATAAAATCATAACCAGAAAGCCACAAGGCTTGGTCATTACTTGCCAACTAGTTTATAAGTACTAATGTGGTATAAATTACCCTCCTTCACTGTTTGCACTAACTTTTCAGTGTAAAGATTCACTGTTATTGATGAAACACATTTATGTCATGACAAAGTGGTCAAAACTCTGCTTCTTGCATTAAAGGTTTTTTGGGCATCACATTCCACATGATCCAGACAAGTTTCCTATGTGTTTCGAGCATGTGAGTGACAACTCATAAGAACAGAGGAAAGTGAGGACAAATTTGGCAGACATGAAGAGCTTCATAATTCTTGTGGGGTTCAGAAGCAATGCCATAGTCAAATACATTAGGATTCAATGAGGGATATGCTCCCAGAAGATCATGGCATTTTCTCAAAGCAATACCCTCAAAATCAAATTGAAACTTTACTTTTAAAGAGGCTCATTGAGTTGATATTCGTTATTTTATGACGAGTTTGAAGCTTCTAATCAGTCTCACTACTCATGTATCACCTCCTATAGTTACCCAAAGTGTGAGTATTCATAGTTTTTATGGGCTTAAGAGCTTGTTATTCACCATGCTTGTCTGACCTTTCGTGAGACCAGGCCCTCATGAATATACAACATGTACATACAACTAAAACCTTGATAAACACAGCTTTTGGTAACAAGAGTTGCAAGTCTGTCAATCAAATTGGTACACGCCTCACTCATTGTTGTCTCTAAACAAGTGATGCAACTCAATGTTCTCCACAGATTTTCAAGAGAGGGAGGTGGCCACGCGCAAAGTGTGTACAGGATCGCGAATCACATTGATTAACTGGAAAGCCAAAAGGCTTAGTGATTCCTTGCCATATGATATATTGTAACAAGATTGAGTCACCCACATGACAAGCATGC